>RCUC01123505.1:0-31583 GCA_003697995.1 Taxidea taxus jeffersonii
CTGTCAGTCACTTAACCTTTGTTTCTCTCCCTTAAGAAGAGTGTAAAATTACTAACTCAAACCAAGAAGGGACAGAGGAATAGTTCATTATGTAGAGGTTTTGAGTATGGAAATTCTCGGAAAGCATCCTCTTTAATTACTACAGTTGCCCTGTAGTACTTGAAAAATGTTAATCATTTCCTTGTTCTCCAAAGTTCTGGATTGTGTTCTGTTGGACCCCATCAATTATAACCCTACATCTTCCAAAAAAACCCAAAAAACTTCAACTTGAATATTATGAGGTGACAAGGTAATGAAAGCAGATAAAACCTGCATTTAGTCAAGAATGTTTTTTAAACTTAAGCATTTTGGTTTTGATTAGAGTTTAATAATGCCCTTTACAATTATATGTAGGGTAATAAATAACTGATATTTATGTGATATTTTATTGTTTTGCAAATGCTGGCACATGTTATCTCACTTAACCATCACAACAACTTTATGTGAAATTGCCTGAGGAATTTGAATTTCAGAGCTATTAAGTGGCTTGCCCAAGGACACACAACCGGCAAGAGGTAGACCCAAACATGGACTTTCCAGCTTCAACTCCAGTTCTCTTCAAAGTCCACCATGGCTTCATCAAAGACAAAAAGACGTTGTCCCTCAGACTTGTATTGATGAACATTCTCATCAATATGTGCTCTATTAAGACAAGACCTAATAGTGAAATTAAATCTAAAATAATGGTTTGCTCTTCCAATCATCCCAACCACCCCTTCCCCAGTTCCCTTAACCCCCAACTTTCTATTTACCTCTAATAGGCAAAATACTCTAATTCTTAATTTACTTGAGCATTATGTGGATAATGCCCCCATTTAATATGAAAAATGATTTTGTTTTTTTAATGCAGTCTAGAATTGACACTTTTTACATGATGTTCTTATGTATCACAAAACAAATTCTCAAACATATTTCGGTTAAGAAGTGGAGAAGTGATTTCAATTATAATGAAGCTGGGAAAGCTGTAGGCATCATTGGTAATGAAGTCCAATTTGACATGTTTATCCTTTAATGTAAGCAATGTTACCTTATCCAGTTTCCTTAGTTCTTGATATTTTACTATGTTTCACCTCTTCAGTCTATTTGCTGGTATTGATTATTAAACACTTGGCTCTTTAAACTGGGGGAAACTCTATATAGCTGTCTCATTTGTTTCAGATATTTTTCTGTGAGCTACCACATACATTGTTTCTGTGAGCTCTGTCAGTGGAAAGAAATGAAATGGTTGCCATGAAGTCATCTTTGCTCTGTGTTTGAGGATGATTCTCTTTTCTTTGTCTGACTTTAGCCTTGTAGAAGTGCCGTCATAGCAATGTTAAGTGACTTCTAAGAAAATATAAATACCTGGCCTGCTAACCTTTATACAATGGATTTTCCTTTCTGTTTTGGCTTTATGTCTTTATTATACTTCACACACTTCTGAGCAGACAGAAGTTCTGGCTTAGCCCTTATCAGAATGCCCATTGCCCTGCATTGTAATTGGCTGTTCGCTTATCTGTTTCTGTCTCTAGACTGCAGACACTTGTAGGAAGAAGCTTTATTTTGTTGGAATTCCACCCTACTCTTCCCGCTCACAGAGTGGTATCTGACACATAGCACAAGTTATTCATTAAATGTTTGGTGAATCAATGGATGAATATCAAATCAATGAATTCAGATAGCATCTGCATTCTTCCATTCCCTGGCTGTTTTCCTTGGGCATGATGCTCAGTATCCACCAAAAAATGGAGGAAATGACAATATTATTCACAGAGATCACAGTTAATTAGAGTATTCACTTGAAAGTTTCTATATTGTGAAGTACTCTTCATAAGATGATTGTGCTGATTACCGCAAATTTGTATCTGCAGGTTTGCTTCCCATAATTATATCAGAACTATTTTTTGCTGTAGTTCAGGTCTGGTGTATTACATCTATTAGTAATGTAACTAGCTTGTATGCTTAAATTTCTGCTCTTTATTCCACAGTGCACCTAGATAGATTAACCACTGAAATATTAGATGGGATTGTCAGTTCCTCACCTCATACCTTTTAGTGGAGGCTTGTCTGTCTGGTACACCACCACATCCCCAACTCCCAGGCCCATGCCTGATATCTGTGCTTATAAGCCTCTGGTAGTTATGTATCCAGTATCTAGGGGCCTCCAAAGAAGGGCACAAAAATCTTTCATCACATGCCTCCTGTGTCTCTTCCCAGCCACCAGTCTCACTCTAGCAAGAGCTGGATACCTGTCCAGGATTGTAGTAGTAAGAACAGCAGAGAATTCCCCAAACAGGCTATACTCCTTCACACCTCTGTGCCTTTGCATATGCTTTCCTTTTCTTCCCAGGATGCAGTTTCCCTCCCCTGCCAGAGCACTTGACAAATATATATCCCTTAAAATTCAGCTTGACTTTAGACTCATCTTCAAAGCACTTTCCTTTCACCCAGCAGAGTTTTCCTGGTTTGAGTTCTCATCGCACATTGCATGAAAGCATGTCTATACAGTATGCAAATAATTTATAATAATTGTTTGCCTGTGTATTCTCTTCACTAGCTTATGGGCTCTTTGTGTGGAGCTGAAATGTAATGTCTGTATTCCTTGTACCTAATGTGGCACTTGGTACTCTATAAGCTCTCAGTAAATGTTTCTGAAATGAATTATTATACAATCTTTGTAACTATAGTTTTATTGGCAACAGTGTATCCTACCATATTCTTCTAATAGAATTTACTTCACTATTCTGCTGTTGGAAACTTTAGAGATTCCCAATGCTCTGTATGTAGATTCTCAATTGAGTTTTTCACTTAGTGTAAATTCTCAGGCAATGTGAATATTGAAGAATAAAGTTTCTGATAAATAATGCTTTAGAATTGTTAGGTTAAGTTAGAAAGGGAAAAAAAAAGCACCTTTGCAAGCCTATTTACAGGCAGGTACTTTGCATACATAGTCACATGCTTAAACTACTCAGTTATCTATGTGAAACACGGGGCCTTTATGTACACATTGGCTTTAATTTCTATAATGAGTATATAAAATAGGAACCCACATTGCAAAATGGGTAACTAGCATCACTGGGCAATTCGTAGAAGAGGAACTATGAATGGCTTTCAAGTGTATGAAGAGATGCTCAAACTTACTAGTAATGCAAGAGATGCAAATTAATATATCAAAAATCATCATTCACCTCACTCAGAATGGCAGAAATTAAGACAGGGAGTCACTAGAAAACATTGGCAAAGTTTTGGGAAGACCCAATTTTTAGTACTTAAATGAAAGCATAGACCTAAGTAATCTGGAAAGCGATCTTACAGTACTTAGCAAAATTAAGTCTTCTTTCTTACAGTATTATGGTGGTAGTAGGGAGGTGAAGGAAGCCTAGATGTCTAATGCAAGCACACTACATAAGAAATGTGATAGATGTGACATATTACAATGTAGCAGTTAGAATGACGTACAATAATATAAATCATAACAGCGTAATATTGAATGAAGGTAGGATAGAGAATGTGATACGTACTTACTCTTTCTAATATGCTGTTTTCTTTCTTGTGCTTTAATAGTAGTGAGATAATATGATTATAGTTTTGCTTACCTTGTCCTAGCAAGGCAGAAACTTCTTTAGTAATGTTATGTAGTCATGTTACAAGATATAGGTATTTCTTTTTTAAAAAAGATTTTATTGGTTTGTTAGAGAGAGAGAGAGAGAGAGAGAGAGCACAAATGGGAAAGGCAGAGGGAGCCCGCTAAGCATGGAGTCCAACATGGGGTTTGATCCCAGGAGCCCAAGCTCATGATCTGAGCCAAAGGCAGATGCTTAATTGACTGAGCCACTCAAGCTCCCCATTTCTTCCTTCTTCTTCTTTTTTTTTTTTTTTAAAGATTTATTTATTTGAGAGAGAGAGAGAAAGCATGCAGGAGGGGCAGAAGGCAGGCAGGAATTCTCAAGTGGACTCCAAGCTGAGTGTGAAGCCCATTGAAAGGCTTTATTCCAAGGCCCTGAGATTATGACTTAGGCCAAAATCAAGAGATGGATGCTTCACTGAGAGAGAGAAGAGAGACAGAAAGAGACCACACAAGCAGGAGCTGGTGGGGCAGTGAGGGTCAGAGGGAGAGAGAGAAGCAGGTTGAGCAGGAAGCCTGACCTGGGGCTCAATCCCAGGATTCGGGGATCACAACCCGTGCTGAAGACAGATGCTTAACTGACTGAGCCACCCAGATGCCCCTATAGTTATTTCTTAAACAGCTACAAATAAAATGAGTTTATTAAAAAAAAAAAACAAAAACCTAAGGTAGATTTTTTCCCCCTCTACAGTGTGATTGTGAGATGCTATTCTTTCCTTAATATTTAAAAGTATATTATAAAAATGTCAGACTACTACATTTAAAAGTATTTTTCTTCTCTCTGAGAAGGAATGGAGGTCAACGGACTAAGGAAAAATAATTATAAAATATTTAAATTTCCTGGTTTATTTGAGAATCCAAGAGATTACTTGTTTACTTTCTTGTGGTATTTTTTACATAGACTACTTTTCTGTTAAATGTGAGTTACCGAAGGTATTAAACTAACTGAATTTAAACTATCATAAGGGTAAACTAGAAAGGAAAGACAGAGCATAATGAGTGAAGGATGAGTGAAAGATACTACAATGTAGAGAATCTGACACATAATTTTTTGGACAAATCTAGAATTTTAATATATCTCACTGTTTCTGCCATTTATGTTTTTCCAATTAGAAGTTATTATGGATGGAGATGGTCCAAAGGTAAACTTCCAGTTATAAAATAAATAAGCCATGGGGACGTAATGTATGGTATGGTGACTATAGTAATACTGTCCTATATATTTGAAAGTTTCTGAGAGAGTAGATTTTAAAATTTCTCCTAATAAGAAAAGAAAATTTTAACTATGTGAGGTGATGGATGTTAGCTAAACTTATTGTGATGATCATTTCTCAGTATACATAAATACTGAGTCATGATATTGTATACCTGAAACTAATAAAATGTCGTATGTTAATTATGTATCAACAAAAAAGTTATCATGGTTATTTTCAACTTGTCTATTTTATTGACTCTGAGCTGTATCCAAGGTAAGTAAGTCCTGTGAAGTCTCCCTCCTAAATATCTTTATAACTAATCTCCTCTGTTTTACCCTAAATTCTTTATCTAACTTCTTCCTTGGTTTACTGTGATGGCTTTCTTTTTCTACAGTCTCTCCTCACTACAATCCATCTCTCCAGTTATCCTTTTTTTTTTTTTTTAAGATTTTATTTATTTATTTGACAGACAGAGGGAGATCACAAGTAGGCAGAGCAGCAGGCAGAGAGAGAGGGAGAAGCAGGCTCCCTGCTGAGCAGAGAGCCCAACTTGGGGCTCTATCCCAGGACCCTGAGACCATGACCTGAGCCGAAGGCAGAGACTTAATGCACTGAGCCACCCAGGAGCCCCTCCCCAGTTATCCTTTTTAAAATTGTCACTGAGTTGCTAGTTTTCCATTCCCTACTCACTTTCTGCTTCAACTTCTGGCACATTTCTTCCACTGGGCTCTCTGTGCCTAAAATCATACCTTCCTCTGGTGAACGCAGTATGTTTACCACCCAACAGAAAACATTCCTCCCTCTCTGAAGCTTTTCCAGGAAAAGTTGGGCCCATCCTATGTGTTTCCATTGTGCTTTATATGTGCATCTATTATAGCACTTACCTCAGTAAATTATACACATTGGTGTTGGAGTCCATCTTCCAAGGAAGAGCCCTACATAGACTGGCAGGGCTAGTATACATATTTAATATTTGTGTCCTTAGAAAATAATTGGGGTAGCCATCTTCCTTGGAAATGAAAAAAAAAAAACACACAATTACTAAATAATGGGAACCTTTCTTTGTGAGAACTGAGATATCTATCGATTTACCTATGTATCATCATTTTATTTTTTATTTTAATTTTTTTTAATTTTTATTTATTTATTTGACAGAGATCACAAGTAGGCAGAGAGGCAAGCAGAGAGAGGGGAAGGGAAGCAGGCTCCCTGCTGAGCAGAGAGCCCGATGCGGGACTCCATCCCAGGACCCTGGGATCATGACCTGAGCCGAAGGCAGAGGCTTTAACCCACTGAGCCACCCAGGTGCCCCTCATCATTTTATTTTTTTATCAGTTTTTTTTTTTTTTTCCTGAAACAAGAGATCAGAATAGGTGATAGAGAAGGATATTTTAAATCCCCGCCCCTTTCCCCAAATATATATAGGAACCAAATCTACGGATGTGCTTATGTCCAAAGCCTAAAGTTACTGATTTACATCGAAGAATACTGTTATTTATGCCAAGGGTCTTTCACCTTAAAATTAGCTTAATTATAGAAAAATTGGACTGAGGACTTCTAAAGTCACAGCCATTGATATACAGAAAGGGAATCAGATGTTTGAAAGTTCCATTGAGTTTTTTTTTTTTAAATACCATGATTGTGTTACTTTATGATGGATTTAGATTAAAAATACAACTGTAGGCATGAAGGAATGTCCTTACTATTACTATGATTTTGAAGTATAAACAAAATTGGGGATCAGCTCATTAACATTGGTCCTATTCTAGCTCCCTTTTGGGTATAAATAAGACATTGTTTTATGTAATTTGGAAAGTTCTCTATAACTTTAATGGGAAGATTTTTTTTTCCTATCATTTGTTTAGACAAAAAGACAAAACTGGTAAATTTAGGATTCCTTGGTGGAAAGTCTCTGTAAATGAGACTAATGAGTCTTGATTCAATAAACTTGAATGAATATGTATTTTGTCATAGTTGAATGATCTAAGTACTCTGAAGTCAGATGCGCTTTCATAATACTCCCATAAATGTAAATTCTTAATTATGACCATTTTCTAGGGTATTTATCTGTCTCCTGGTGGTTGTTGCTACTTTGGCCCCTTTTATATGTTTTGGACAGAGAAGGAAACACAATGCTTGCATTCCTGTGGTTGCTATAGTAATGGAAAAACACTACAGCTGTGATTGTAGACTTGAAGGAAAAGACTGAGGTAATTTTAGCCCTGGAGACTTAGCAAATATTAATTGTGAAGAAGAAAGCTCTTGGTCTCATTCTTTAATAGCATATATATATGTACATATACATATATATATGCATGCCAGAAGTCATTACACTGAGATAAATTGTGACTCAATGTTACTGCCTCTAATTGCATTCCAAAGGTAGGTTGAAATGTTAACTAAAATTCTAAGCAGTAGGATTTTGCTTTCAATTAAATGCACTCTGGCCAGAGATGATACTCTGTGACACAGAAGGAAGAACTGTGGTTTGATTTTAAAAAAGAGAAGTTGGGACGCCTGGGTGGCTCAGTTGGTTAAGTGGCTGCCTTCGGCTCAGGTCATGATCCCAGCGTCCTGGGATCGAGTCCCCCACCGGGCTCCTTGCTCGCCAGTGAGCCTGCTTCTCCCTCTGCCTCTGCCTGCCACTCTGTCTGCCTGTGCTCGCTCCTGCGCTTTCTCTCTCTATCTGACAAATTAAAAATAAATAAATAAATAAATAAAAATAAAAAAGAGAAGTTGTAGATTCTCTCACAGAACCAAGAACTACAGTTTTCTCTCAGGTGTTTCTTGAGTAAATGTTTTACTGAGTCAGCATTCCATATTCAGGTGGTCTTTGGATGGCAGTTGTGGGTCCCATGCAGACCAGACTCAAAATTCCTTTCTGTATTGCATAGAGCCCAGACATAGTGACATCCCAGGGTAAAAGAGACTGAAATCATAGTTGATGCCCAGTAAATGTTGACTCCTGTCTTTATTGTAGTTATTACTATCATTGTTGTCTTTAAATAGCAGGTGTTACATTATTGCTGCTTTAGTTCCAGGGGTAGCAATTTGAAAAGGGATCAGGGTTCAGAAGTTGAAGGTGAAAGTCAGGTGTCATAAAGACAGTACAAATGCCAACCTAGCAGGTAGAAGGACCTGACAGTATTGAGTAGCTCTGCTGTTTACATGGGTTTTCATTAGCAGATATATATTCATTGAGTGTATATGATGTGTTGATCACTAGCTTAGGAATATGGGTACAAGGAGATGTAAAACAATGATCTTTTCTGCCCAAAATGGGCTCACAGAGGATTTTGGATTATATTATTGAAAATTATACATTAGTTATAATATATTAATATATTGCTATATGCCAATAATTTATATTATTTATATACTAATAATGATATAATTTAATCTCTACATTAATATTTATATGCTATATTATTATATCTCTATAACTATAGTGTGTGTGTATATGTGTGTATATATATATATATATATATATAAAATGTTACTATTATATATACACATATATACTGTTCTTTTACCATTATTTGAGAAGCACCACTCTGGAGGTATGTGTAGGGTGTATATATAAGCACGAAGGAGGATGAAATGGAATGAACACTTCGTAGAAGCACCGTTGAAATGGGTGGTTGGGAGTGCACTCCGGAGTCAGTCTACTTAGACTTAAATCTCAACCTTGCCATTTCCTCCCTGTGTAATGGTGGTTGTTATTTAGTATCTCTTGTCTCTGTTTCCTCTCACATAAATGTAGTAAGTACCTAGTACATAGGATGTTATGAAGATTGTGCTTGCTAGAGATGGAGATGGAAAGAATGTATGTCTGCCGACCAATCTATCTGTCATCTTCTGTATTAGTACAGTACCGAGCATATAGCAAGGGCTGTATATATAGCAGTTGAGCTGTTATTGTGATAAAAGTTGGGCCAGTAATACTTCTACTGTCAAATAGTTTATTTAACACCAAGCCCCAGGCCTTCTGGTTCCTTGGCTTCAGTGGAACTGTATAAGAATCTATGGGTCCCATAATGAATATCCTTTTAGAAACAGTGTATTGATTACTTATACATTCTAATCTCACTGGAGTTGTTCTGGAGAATCATTAAACACTGTTTAAAATAATCCTGTTCTCACAGTCTTGGAACAGATTATGCAGAGTATACAAATTCAAAGCAGTTTAATTAAATATAATGCTTGCAATTAAGAAAGGTTACTATTGAGACTTTCAGAGGTTTTGTTGTTGTTGTTGTTGTTGAGAGAGAGAGCTGAGTGAAAAGGAGGGAGGGGCAGAGGGAGAGAGAATCTTAAACAGGCTCCTCACGCAGCACAGAGCCTGATGTAGGACTAAGTCTCATAACCCTGAGATCATGACCTGAGCTGAAATAAGAGTCAGACACTTACCCAAATGAACCCAGGCACCCCCAGACTTTAAGTATGAATTCATACTATTTATAGTCAGTGTATCTCTTATTTTTTAATTTTTTTCCAATGCATCTTTTAAAATATGGCATATCCTTTTCGGTTGGCAGACATAAACATCTTGTTATACCTTATTACTTCCTCGAGGCTCATAGGAAAATCTGTGACTGGTATAAGTCTATATTTTAATGGACATTTCCCAAATATGCCCTCTAAGTATAAGAGATGATACTTCTCCATTTCCTGAATTGCAATTCAGGAAAGGTAGCTGTGCCTGTGCTATGTTACTACCCTATTATTGTTACTGCTCCTATTCTACTACCTTTATTAGTAGGAACAGTGAACTGGAGGTGGGCACTGTTCTCACATTCCTGCAAGACACATATGATTTGATGTGCATTTACTAGTCATAAGTACCCTTAGGCATTTCAGATTAAAACAAAAATAAACAGTGATGTATAGAGGACTGAAGAATATTTGGCCAATGATTTCAAGGTCCAATAAAGCTTAGCAGAGTTATTGCCACTCAGGATTTAATACTTTGTCTTTCAAGTCTCATAAAATGATTTAGTTTTAATAGATTCTGGAGACATTTATGTCACACGTAATTTATTCCATAAATTCAATTTATGCGAGTCTAATTTATAAGGTAGAATGCAAATTTACTTTCCTCTGCAAAGAACTTCAATGGCTCCTAATTACTTATTGGGTAAACTCCAAATCTGTTGGAATTCTTTGTTCCATGATCTGACTCAAGCTACTTTTCAACCTCATTATTACTTTTTTTTCTAAATTCATGACCTTCAATTGGAGGGAAAAAAAAATACCACTTAGGCCCTCAGGTCCTCCAGTTTTTCCAGTAAGGACTTTGAAATTATTGGAAATGCATCCTCCATTTCTTTTGTGTTCAGTCCTCCCGTGTAAGTCAGGTGTCCTCCCAGGTTGAGTCAGGCAGCAGTTGATAGCAGTTGGTGGGTTTGATTAACTAATGATTAACTTGTATTCACATCTCATATACGTGATCCCGATATATATTCACATCTCATATATGTGGTCCCGAAATATATCTCATTCTTAATTAGACATTCAGTTCTTAATTATGCTTGCTGTCTTTGTATTTTTTAGCAGGAAGCTGTCAGTTGCTAATGTGCATTTCTTCATTTTGGGACTAACAGTGTCCTCAGGGTTTTCAGGGACTTGGCATTCTTTTTAACCATTTCTTGAAGGAAAAGGGTATCATCTGTCCTATTGCAAAAATTCTAACTGTAGCCTCTGTGGAAAGCCTCAGATGTGTTGTGTTGCTGCATTAGCATAGAATTTTTTCTCTTTTTCTAGTCCATGTCAAATTATTATTTTTTTCTGTTGACCAACCCTGGAGATTGACTTTGAATTATCTTCTTTCTAGAATCTCTTTCTTTTGTCTGAATAGTTCTTCTGTGCTGCTTAGCAAATATTTACTCTCTTTAATGAGGTGGAGATTATAGAAGCATCTTTCAAACTCATCCACTTTCTGCATTCTGTAAAGCTCTTGAATCATTGTGAGGGAGTCCTTTGTAGTCTTGTGTTTTAAGAATGGCTTTCCAGACTAGATTCTTGTGAAATAATTCTTCAAGAATAAGTTGAAATATTTTTCAGTGAGAAAGGAAAGGAGGAGTTGCACGTGGAGGGAAGAGCATATTCAGAGGCAGAGGAGTTGATTAGCAAGGTGGCATCTTTGGGTCCTCCAAAGGGCTGGTTTTGTCTGGAGCTTATGGAACAGTGATCATGGTATGAGATGAGACAGGGGATGAAAGCAGGTGCTTGGCAGGAAGGACAGTGTATATCATATGAAGGACTTTAAACTTCATTTGAAGGATGTCAGTCTTGGGACTGATGATCAGTCCAGAATGAAGGGTGTTTTTGGATACAGGAAGATAAGATAGGAAGTGGTGCAGAGGTCCCTGCGATGACATCCTGGAATAAAGCAGGAACAATGGTAATAAGGAAGGAAGAGATAGAAATAAAGAATATTTTACTGGTTGAATCAGTAAGAATTAGTGGGTGACTGGATATTGGTCAGGAATGTATTTCCTTTAAAAATTTTAAAGTTATTTAAAAAAAATTTTTTTTTACTTTTAAAAATATTAAAACCATTTCGGTATAGCATCTGTAGTAACACAAAACTTCCAAGTGAAGTTAATATTATTCAACCTCTGTGTATCTCAGTTTGCTTATCTTTTTAAAATATTTAAAAAATTGTAGTAAAATACATATTGCATTAAATTATCTCAATGATTTTTAAGTGTACAGTCCATGCTAATTACCTCCAGGTTGCTGTGTAACCAATCTCCAAAACTCTTTTCATCTTGCAAAACTAAAACTCTGTACCCCTTAAACAGCAACTCTCTCTCTCCTTCCTGCGCCCCAGTCCCTGCCCTGGCAACCACTGTTCTACTTTCTCTTTCTAGAATTTAACTGTTTTAGGTACCTTATATAAGTGGATCACACATTATTAATATTTTTATAACTGGCTTATTTCCATTAGCATAATATTCTCAAGATTCATCCACATTGTAGCAAATGGCAGAATTTTCTTCCTTTTTTAAAGCTGGATAATATTCTAGAGTGTGTGTGTGTGTGTATGTGTGTGTATTATATATCACATTTCATTGAGCCACTCATCTGTCAACAGACTCTGGTTGCTTCTACCTTTGGGCTCTTGTGAATAATGCTGTTGGGAATCGGGGTGTATCTATTTGCTTATCTTTAAAGTGCAGATAACAATAGCACCTATCTCCTGGGGGGGATTTGTGAGAATTAATTAGTATTTAACATAATGATTTGCATGGAATAATTACCTAATGAACTTTATTATTTTCATTGCCTCTGGGTGAGAAAGATGGAACTACAGATTAGGAATAGGGGAGGGAAGGAGAGCACTGAACTAATCCAGCCTGACTGGGGAAACAAGATTGAAGTTGTGAAGTCAGGGCGCCCTTCCATCCACTTCCCCCACTTCTGCTCTGATCTATTTCCAAGCTTACCATACAGCAATTTCATTATTCATAACTGCTTTTGATATAAACCAAAGTTTGATTTTTAAACTAAAAAGAGGATCACATTGCAAAGTATTTTGGATGCTGAGGAAAGGTTATCTTACATGAAATTTTAGGCTTTTTCATTTTATGATTCAAGCGCATTAGTGGTTGCAAGACCTGAAATAGACACATTTCAGTGAAAAAACAGCTTAAGTGGTAGTTGCTTTTTGACAGATGGAGGAATTTAGTTCATATCTAAATATGAGCTTTGTTTATTTTTATCAGATTACCAACTCTGCAAATTGGATTAATGTGTAATTTTAAGCATGGCAGGCATAAAACTTAATAGATGGGTTTTATATTTCTAGCATTTCCATCTTATTATTTTTTAATTTTTACAAAACTGATGTTGGGCAATAACATATTTTTACTCTTTTTTCAAAACTGCCATATCAAATAATGCTATCACTCTGATAGGCTCTTTGAAAGAAATTGTCTAGGATCACATCTGCCTAAGATCTTGGAGCTCACAGGGAGAGAGCTCACACTGTACTTCTAGGAGTTTGTGGGGGTGAAAAAAAAAGGAAGAAAAAGAAAAAAGGCCTTGGTGTTTTCCCATTCTCAAACCCACATGATTTTAGATCTGTGTTCAAGGTCACTGTTGGACCCTTTAACAAGCTCAGCTCTGGGCTCAAGGCCAGTGATTCCTGGGCCTCTGCCTTCAGTCTGTCTTTTAGGCTAGGGAATAGAAATCTTGAATTCAACATCTATGTAATCCCTTCCTCTAGCCTCATGTGTCCCCATGTAACTTTTTTAGTTTTCCTTGTCATCTGGATATCAAAGTGACATCTTTTGGCACTTCTGGGGTAGCGGTCCCTCAACTAATGAGGTGTAAAGGTGTAAGGACCACCACACTCCTGGCCCCTGCTCTCCAGCGTCAGAAGAAAACGTCTCCTGGGGGGAAAAGACAGAATAGAGCATGAAATAAAATGGTTGTAGTAGGGTTTGAAAAACACAACTGAATATGTCTTTCCATTAGATAAGTTCATAAATTTACTTTGGTTTCTAATTTGAAGGAAAACTGGCAACATAGCCCAGGCATAACAAGTAGAACCGTGTCATACTTCAAGAGTGTTCATACATGATTTCACCCAGGTCCAAGCTCTGTCCCATTTCTTGGGACACACTGTGAAGGACTGAGTGGGGAAGACCCTCTGTTTTCTGTGTGTTTCCCCATCATGGGAGGTGTGTCGTCATAGCCCGCCGGCCTTCTTCAGCCTGTTGCAGGATTTCTTTTCCTTTGGTGCCCGTGATTCTCAGTCACGCTGCCTCAAAGAACGAAGAGGTAGATCAGAGTGGTGGGCAGCAAAGCAAAGTTTATTGAGCAATAGTACAAAGCTCCCAGAGAGGGAGTGGACCTAGATGGTTGCCAATTTGGCAACCCCTTTAAATCTAGGGGTTTTTATGGGCTCTTTGGTGTGGACTGTTTTAATCTGATTAACCATTCATGTGCCTGTCACCCAGTCAGGGTTTTGTCTACCTGTCAGGTAGTTGTTCACTAGGGAAAGGGTAGAGGGCTTCTTCCAGGCTTCTTCCTAGTGTTTGGGACCAGGAAGGCTGGGGCGGCCACTGCATTAAGGCTTGCAGGCCAGCAGCAGGCCACCAGATCAAGGTCTTTGTTTAAATATGCTCCTGGTTGTTGACCTGGCCTCAGGGGCCTGGATAGGGACAACCAAGGCCATTGCCTTCCTTTCCTTTCTGTCAGGTACAAGTTGTAAGTCTTCCCAGTAAGAAGACTTAGAGCTGAGGCATTGAGTAAAGCCTAGAATAACAGGATGGGGTCTTTTTCCTTTTAAGGGTTGTTTCCTCTTGCCTGCCTTTCTTCTGACTATCTGTCATTACTACCGCTAACTCCAGCTGTTCTACAGACTTTAGTAAAAACAACTGAAGCGCTTTTCTTTCCTTTCTTTCTTTCTTTCTTTTTTTTTTTAAGATTTTATTTATTTTGAGAGAGATTATGAGCAAGGGCAGAAGCAGAGGCAGAGGGAGAGAGAGAATCTCAAGCAGATTCCACACTGAGCACGGAGCCCAACTCAGGGCTCCATCGCACAACCGTGAGATCAAGACCTGAGGTGAAATAAAAAATCAGTCCTTAACTGACTGAGCCAACCAGGCACCCCCTAAAGTGCTTTTCTGAGACATTCACAGCCCTTAGATGATTTAAAAACTTAAACACAGGTGTGATCCCTGCTAACTCCAAGACTTCATTGTGCAAGTCTTTACTTGTGGATGCAAGTTATACTTGGCAAAATGTAATCTTTCCCTGTAGAGAGGGAGCCTTATCAAACCTATGTGGCATAGGCATTCTGGGTGCAATCACATCCTTTAGAGATAATTTACAGTTAGAGTTACATGGATAACCAAGAAGTAGAATCTCCATTTTGTCAAGAAGGAAACCACAGTAATTATAAGAGTATCAAAATGGCAGATTCAGGGGCACCTGGGTGGCTCAGTCCTTATGTGTCTGCCTTTGGCTCAGGTCATGATCCCAGAGTCCAGGGATCCAGTCCCACATCTGGCTCCCTGCTTGGCAGGAAGCCTGCTTCTCCGCCTCCCACTCCCCCTGTTTGTGTTCCCTCTCTTGCTGTGTCTCTCTCTGTCAAATAAATAAATAAAATCTTTAAAAAATATGGCAAATTCATTGAATGCAATTCAGTTATGATTCTATCGATTAAAAAATATGAGGTAGCAATTTGTTGGTATGACTATATGAAATAACATTTTATATTTTTGAAATCAATGAATAAAGATTATGAAAATAATTTTAAACAACTGAAATAATCTGGAGCTAGAGATCCTATCTAGTTTCCCATTTTTTGAATCAGTCTTATTTTAGCTGACTTCTGGCCTCAGTCTGTGTACTAATAATATTCAGTTGTAGAAGTTAATTCAGGCTTTAATGAAAATTCATTAAAAAATGCACAAAACTAGCTACAGTGCCATGTACATATTTTCCATATAGCAGTCTATATTTACTGCCTATTTACTGTCTTTTAAGACACTTTCTATGATCTTAATGAGAATGTGTTTGGTTTAAAAAATGGAGATAAAAATAAGCCTAAAATGATTATCACATTAATTTTTAGTCACAGTAATTATTACGATCCTAGAAAAATATTTGGCACTTATATCTATAAAATGCTTTATTAACTAAATTTCTTTTTCATCATGCTTTAGTAATTATTCTCAGTAATTAAAGATTGTCTTATTACTGCAGGATAGCAAAGTGAATGTTAACAGATTAATATTCTAATTCTATAATATATATCAATCCTTTGTGTATACTAAATTTAATATTTTACTGAATGTGCACATACTTTGCAAATACTCTCTTAAATTTTAAGTTGATTTAGTTTAAAATTTGCATGCACATTTTCAGAACATCTATTGATGAAACAGTAAATGAAGGTTAATTTATTATTTAGTAATCTTTGGTAATTTATTATTTAGTTTTATTTGACATATTTGTTTTAATGTAATTGCCATTATTATAAAAGTAATTCATATTTATGATAAAATTTTTAAAAATATAAAAATAAATAGAAATTATAAAAATAGAAAAATAAAAAGAAATTAAAATCACTTATCACTTTAATAACCAGATAATATTTGGTTAGCATTTAGATATGTTTTACATGTCTTCCTAAGTAGCATAATCTTTCTTGATATCCATGGTTTTTTATCTCTACCGATCTACATGTATTATGGATATGATATTGCTGGGTAACAAATGACAAATATATACATATATTTTTCCTATTCTTGTGATGCAAGACGCCCTATGTCTAAAGCCATGTAACATAACTTTTCTTTATTTCTTTCCTTTTCTTTGACCCCATACTCACAGAGCTGATTAGGGTGGGTAAGTGGTCTAACCAGGGCCAACTAAATGTTCATTTGGGGTATTTGGAATTGGAATTAACAGATTCCAGCCAGCACTCCTTGGTCTGTTAAGTAGAGGGAAACCAAACCTTTTCTGACACATAGACCGGAAGGCAGAGGAAGTCAGGTTGCAGCAGGTGAGGAGGATAAGACAAACCAATGGAAAGGAAGAGAATTTAGAAATAAGGAGAGGGTTCTAATTACCATGAAGGCCATGGTTAATGTAAATGGTTAAAAAGCTTTTAGTCTCAAAGGGTATATGCATGTCTCCAGAAGAACTTCTGTTCCTCATATTTTCTGAGTCTTTCCTTGAAAAACTGAAGGCGTATATCACTGTTACTGCCTTAGGTATGAAAATGATAAAATTCCAATTCTTTAAAAAAAATCCAGCAAATATTTATTGACTGCCTAATGTGCAATAAGCACTATTTTAGGTGCTGACACTATAGGAATGAAAAAAATAAATACCTGCCTAAATGCAAAGTATATTATTGATGATGCCTGGGGACACCTAATAAATAACACCCCCCCTTTCTTCCCCAACTGATTTGAAAACAACCAGTAGGCACAGGAGTTGAGAAAACTGGAGATTGAAATATGTCCTGAATTCCTGACAAAACTATGGAGAATATAGCTCGGGTTGGTGGAAATAACGGGCTTCATATCACTGCACCCAATTTTCAGCACAATTACCTGCACATGCACAAAAGATTGTGGAAAGACACAGGCCACCACCCCCAAATACTCCTTACCAAGGAACATTGGACAGGATTCAGAACGGCTGGGTGATGTATTCTTGGGTTTTCCCTCATAACTTCATCCTTCAGACAGAGGAAAGTATTTTACTCTAATAGAATCTTCTTCACAGAGAAACAAAAGAACTGGGGAATGGAAATTCTCCCCTAATGATATTACTAATAATCCTAGACTAAGATTAAAAAAAAAGATGTTGTCATGTTGCTGCCTCATTTAACCTTCCAATTTATTATGTGGCTTTTACTCTGGAATATTTTAGCTACTATTTGCAGACTCCTGCATAGCTTTTCTTAAATGTAAATGTGAAGTCTACTTAGAAGGTTGCTAAAGAGGAATAGGAAGAAAAGCTAAGGAGAGTATCTGTATGCTACAAATTAGACATATTATTTACTTAAATTGTGTAATAGGTTTGGGGTTTGAAGGAATACAATAAATGTTACTTTTGTTTTCCTTTTGAGTTTAAAGCCAATTTAGAGATAAACACAAGCCATTTAGACAGATGGATATCACAATATGAGCTTAATGCAGATAAATGATACATTGCAGGATGTTGCAATGATGAAATACCTAATGTTGATCTTCAGAGTTAGGCTTACCTACTAAGTTACAGACAGCCTTAAACAGCCACAGACTTTCCTCCATGGGAATTCTTGTCTTGTAAAATGTGTGGCTTGGAAGAGCAAACCAGAGTGCCTACTCATTGTAGACAGGGAGGTTTTCAAAAGGAAGTAAGGTGAGGAGGTTGAGTTGCTCATGATCAACTTCTTGTTCCACATCTTGTCAGTCACATACATCTTTCTATCCTCTGCTTCTCTCCTAGAGGATAGAGAGAGACTGGAAATGTTCCGTGGAAATCTTATCTTAGGGAAATTTGAATAGTGAGGGATAAATATTTCTTTCTAACAGCACATAAACTTAAAACTAAATTCTGGGGAGATATGCTGATAGGTGGCTTTTCAAAAGTAAACTAAATAAAAGTAAATAATTAAAACAAAAGTAAATAATTGAAACAAAAGTAAATAAATCAACAAAAGTAAATAATTCAACTAGATCTTAGGATACTTAAAAAAGATGTTAGAATAAACCTAAAGAATAGGGATAAGAAGTGTATAGGTGAGTTGTGTGTGTGAGTGTAGGCAGATGAATCAAAAATTAAGATAAACTTTTAGAAAAATGTAGCATAGAGAATATGGGCACTAATACTGCAGTAATATTGTATGGTGACAAATGATAACTACACTCATCATGGTGAGCTTTGCATATTGTACAGATTGTCAAATCACTATATTGTGCACCTGAAACTAATATAACCTTGTTCCTTACACCTCAAAGATTAAAAACTAAAAAAAAACCCAAAAACCCCAATAGTTGAAATTACCTTAAAATATTAAGGTAAAGTTGCTGAAGCCTTCCGTTGCCTGTTAACATGAAAGCAGATACTTTTGCCACTCAGTCATTATATGAATTTGATAAACTGTGCATTCATAAAGACTTAAATTATCAGTAACTTCAAGGGAGTTTTCATGTTTAATGAAATATAATTCAATAAGTGATTACTCATTAGTGATTGAGATTTGCTACATGACAAGAGATAATAATAAAGCAGAGATTTTGGGACATAATATAGTCAGTTTTGCAATGTAATGTTATTTGTATCATTATTTAGAATCTAACATATGTATCCCTTTTCTCTAATCTCTGACAAGCAAGATACCAAAAATTGGATCAGCATAGGTCCAATGGAGTAGAGTTCAGGCTTCATAAATTTTCCAGGGAAAGGAGAATGTCTTTAACCCTTCATGAGATACTAACAGATGTATACTAGAATCATCCCTGAAACTTGTTAAAATGGAAAATACCAGCTTCCATTCTAGAATATTCTGATCCAGGGACACCTAGGTGGCTTAGTTGTTAAGCATCTGCCTTCTGCTCAGGTCATGATCCCAGGGTCCTGGGATTGAGCCCCACATTGAGCTCCCTGCTCAGCGGGGAGCCTGCATCTCTTTCTCCTCCCCACTCATGCTCTCTCCCTCTCTTGCTATCTCTGTCACTATCTCTGCCTCTCTTAAATGAATAAATAAAATTAAAAAAATAAATAAAATGTTCTGATCAAGTGGTTCTAGGCTGTGGCCATAGAATCAGCCTCAGTAACAGGCTCCACATATGTTACTAGGGAAAGTGAGTTTCTGCAGGGACTGTGCACATTGTCTTTTATCTTTGTGCTGTCATTAACTATGATCATCATCAACCCTTGGTCATTATTACATAGTGTTTCCCTTGAAACAGTTTTAAGGGATGTGCTATGACATCTAGAGCCACTCATCACGTTTCTACCCCAGAAGTGATAGATCATCTCTGGAAGAACATTTTCAAGGCTTTTCTTCCCTTTGAATTTAGGAGGTTTCTCAGTACTGAGAAAGTATGTAGTCCAAACAGTATCTCTCTGTTTATTGGGGATTCAATTAGGTATATTTTTAGATGCATGTTACCCTGACTGAAGGGATGGTATGGGACAGTACTGATGCTCTGTGTGTGTGTGTGTGTGTGTGTGTGTGTCTGTAGGAGAATATACTATTAAGAGAATTAAAGAATTTTCAAAATCCCTTAAACTTATATCAACACATCCAGGATGCTAAATATCATAGAACAGAACAGATAGGAATTTGGGGGAGGAAATCAGATGCAAAAGTTCTTGTATGGGGTTAAACACTGAAGGGGGTGGGCAAACATGTAGGTATGATTGGAGGCTATGCATTGGCATTAGGGGTCTGCTCATTCAGGATTATCCAGAAAAGCTTCAGACTCTAGCAGAAACGTAGCTTCCTGCTCAAGACTTGGCTACAATAGGAAGAAAAGGCTGACTAGATGGATGAACCCAAAACTACACTCCTGGTCATAATCTGTTCATACCATGTGAAAGATCTACAAATTTCTGGTTGCTTGCAAGGGAGAAAAAGGAGCTGCTGAGGAGGCTGATGCTTCAGAGTCACATACACCTTCTTGATTCCCAGTCACATCATGAATAAAGGCAAGAAAGGAGAGAAATTGGAAAGATGAGGATATTCACAAAAGAGACGAATTTAAGTCACTAGCTAGCAAGCTAACTAACTAACTAACTAAACTCGAAGACACTGAGAAACTAAGACACCGTTGATTGTATATTTAAACAGATTTCTCCACTAAACATTTATTAAGCACGTACAGTGATAATCTGCCTCTAAATCAGCATATTCATTACAAGGTTCTAGCATTCTATTCAGCTGCCCTGATATTATGCAATCTACTAGCCATGAGGTGGGAATTTCACATGGATTAGCTTTAGAATTCTTAGTTATTTATAAAAAATGACAATGTTCAGTACCAGCAGAATGTTGGCATTTAAGGAAAGCTACCACCACCATACCACGAAACAGTTGCCAGGAATAAAGTAGCTTAATAAAAATACATGTTTTATCCACAAAGAGTTTCCATCAGCTTTCCACTATTTTTAATTTCAGCAATTTTAAAAATAACATATGAGATTGTGAGTAAAACAAAATTGAATTATTGGAGTTCTAAGATATAAAGTAGAGCCCTTGAACTGAAAGAAGTTCCAATTTTTTTTTTACTCTGTGCTGGTAGACTTTAGATCCACTGATGAGATTGTGTGGTGATGGTTCTCTCTTTTTCAAATAGTCATTTTCTCCCATTCATTTTAAAAACAATAGAGTGCCTAAAATGTGGCCACAAATTTGTGGGCAAATTATCTATATCACTAATATAATTTTCATTTCACTTTGGCTGAGATGATTTTTTAAAAAAACAATCTCTTGCTGTTTTGACCAATTAGAAAGAAATGGGGACTGCAAATCTAGCCATACCATAAATTTACCAGAACCTATGGTATAGTTTTAAAGATGGTTACTCCTAGAAATAATGAATGCTATTATTTCCATATCTAGATGTGTTCCTAACCAGGCCATGGCCCAGACTGTAAGACTTTCGTCCTTTTCTCACAATGGCATTAATTACTTTCGAATGATCCTGTAGTGATCTTGATTGCCCTGCCACAATAGCATTTAGTAAATATGGGGAAAAACAAGGTGTGTGGAGAATTTTGTCCCTTTTATTCTCTTTTCAAAAGGAGAAAGCAGGAGATTTTCTTAACACATCTCATTCACAGATCTTACCTCTGTGGCAAAAGTGTTAAAATGACCTGAAAGCGTGGTTAGTATGTAGGTATCTACATTTTTAATAGCCATGTCATGACATGTTATGTTTTAACTTTCTTTTCTCCTAAACAATCTATTGAGCTATGTCAGAACAGCATCTTATAATAATGGACCTCACATATTGCTATTTGCTGGACAAAGAACTTTCTCTTATTTATCTTACAATTAACACTGATGGAGTTGCAAAGAGTATCTCTGTTTCCATCATGTCACCCTTAAGACAGGTCAGTGCATACTTACTACATTATATAAGCTCTTATAAAGATAGGTATGATTTAATTGAGGTTTCCCCCACCCCCAATCTGTGATGACCCAATCTTTAGATTCTTAATTATATCTGTAAACACCCTTTTTCCAAATGAGGTCATATTCGTAGGTACTGAGGATTAAGACTTGGGCATACGGGCGCCTGGGTGGCTCAGTGGGTTAAAGCCTCTGCCTTCAGCTCAGGTCATGATCTCAGGGTCCTGGGATCGAGCTCTGCATTGGGCTCTCTGCACAGCAGGGAGCCTGCTTTCTCCTCTCTCTGTCTGCCTCTCTGCCTACTTGTGATCTCTGTCAAATAAAAAACAATATATTATATTGAAAAAAAAGACTTGGGCATATATATATATATTGGAAGTTGTGGTGGTGGAGCATATATCAATGTACTACATTAATTTAGTATGAGTTGTCTGTTTTTTTTTAATTTTTATTTTTTTTTAAAGATTTTCTTTATTTATTTGAGAGAGAACGAGAGATACCAGGATTGAGGAGAAAGTCAGAGGGAGAAGCAGACTCCCCATGGAGCTGGGAGCCCGATGTGGGACTCGATCCTGGGAGTCCGGGATCATGACCTGAGCTGAAGGCAGTCGCTTAACCAACTGAGCCACCCAGGTGCCCTATCTGCTTATTTGTTAATGCACATTCTCATTCTCATTCCCCCTCCAATTAGACTGGCAAGACCATGATAACAAAGATTAAATATGTTTTGATTATATCTGTGCCTTGACCAGTTTTGGGCACATAATGGGAGCTTAATAAATATATGTTGAAAAATCCAGGAGGTGCAGAGAATCCCCCTCAAAATCAATAGGAATAGGTCCACACTCCATCATCTAATAGTAAAATTTACAAGTCTTAGCGACAAACGGAAAACCCTGAAAGTAGCATGGGACAAGAAGTCTGTAACATACAATGGTAAAAATATTAGATTGGCAGCAGACTTATCCACAGAGACCTGGCAGACCAGAAAGAACTGGCATGATATATTCAGAGCACTAAACGAGAAAAACATGCAGCCAAGAATACTTTATCCAGCTAGGTTATCATTGAAAATAGAAGGAGAGATAAAAAGCTTCCAGGACAAACAAAAGCTGAAAGAATTTGTAAACACCAAACCAGCTCCACAGGAAATATTGAAAGGGGTCCTCTAAGCAAGGAGAGACCCTAGAAGTATTATCAGAAAGGAGCAGAGACAATATACAGTAACAATCACCTTACAGTCAATACAAATGGCACTAAATTCATATCTCTCAATAGTTACCCTGAACATAAATGGGCTAAATGCCCCAATCAAAAGACACAGGGTTTCATTTTTTTTTTTAAATTTATTTATTTGACAGACAGAGATTACAAGTAGGCAGAGAGGCAGGCAGAGAGAGGAGGAAGCAGGCTTCCCGCTGAGCAGAGAGCCCGATGTGGGGCTCGATCCCAGGACCCCGGGATCATGACCTGAGCCGAAGGCAGAGGCTTTAACCCACTGAGCCACCCAGGCGCCCCAGACACAGGGTTTCAGAATGGATAAAAAAAACAAAACACATCCATATGCTGCCTTACAAGAAACTCATTTTAGATCTGAAGACACTTCCAGATTCAAAGTGAGGGGGTGGAAAACAATTTACCATGCTAATGGACATCAGAAGAAAGCTGGGGTGGCAATCCTTATATCAGATCAGTTAGATTTTAAGCCAAAGACTATAGTAAGAGATGAGGAAGGACACTTCATCATACTCAAAGGGTCTGTCCAACAAGAAGATCTAACAATTTTAAATATCTATGCCCCTAACATGGGAGCAGCCAACTATATAAACCAATTAATAACAAAATCAAAGAAACACATTGACAAGAATACAATAATAGTAGGGGACTTTAACACGCCCTCACTGAAATGGACAGATCATCCAAGCAAAAGATCAACAAGGAAATAAAGGTCTTAAATGACACACTGGAGCAGATGGACATCACAGATATATTCAGAACATTCCATCCCAAAGCAACAAAATACACATTCTTCTCTAGTGCCCATGGAACATTCTCCAGAATAGATCACATCCTGGGTCATAAATCAGGTCTCAACTGGTATCAAAAGATTGGGATCATTCCCTGCATATTTTCAGACCACAATGCCCTGAAGCTAGAACTCAATCACAAGAGGAGATTTGGAAAGAGCACAAATACACGGAGACTCAACAGCATCCTTCTAAAGAATGAATGGGTCAACCAGGAAATTAAAGAAGAATTGAAAAAAATAATGGAAACAAACAATAATGAAAACACAACGGTCCCAAATCTGTGGGACACAGCAAAGGCAGTCCTGAGAGGAAAATATATAGCGATACAAGCCTTTCTCAAGAAACAGGAAAGATCTCAAATACACAACCTAACCCTACACCTAAAGGAGCTCAAGAAAGAACAACAAAGAAAGCCTAAACCCAGCAGGAGAAGAGAAATAATAAAGATCAAAGCAGAAATCAATGAAATAGAAACCAAAAAAACAAGAGAACAAATCAACGAAACTAGGAGCTGGTTCTTTGAGAGAATTGATAAGATTGATAAACCCCTGGCCAGACTTATCCAAAAGAAAAGAGAAAGGACCCAAATAAATAAAATCATGAATGAAAGAGGAGAGATCAAATACAAACAATCATAAGAACATATTTTGAGCAACTCTATGCCAACAAATTTGACAATCTGGAAGAAATGGATGCTTTCCTAGAGACATATAAACTGCCAAAACTGAACCAGGAAGAAATAGAAAACTAGAATAGGCCCATAACCAGTAAGGAGATTGAAACAGTCATCAAAAATCTCCAAACAAACAAAAGCCTAGGGCCAGCTGGCTTTCCAGGGGAATTCTACCGAACATTTAAAGAAGAATTAATTCCTATTCTCCTGAAACTGCTCAAAAAATAGAAATGGAAGGAAAACATCCAAACTCATTTTATGAGGCCAGCATCACCTTGATCCCCAAACCAGACAAGGATCCCATCAAAAAAGAGAATTACACACCAATATCCTTGATGAACACAGATGCGAAAATTCTCACCAAAATACTAGCCAATAGGATCCAACAGTACATTAAAAGGATTATTCACCATGACCAAGTGGGATTTATTCCAGGGCAGCAGGGTTGGTTCAACATCCGCAAATCAATCAATGTGATACAGTACATTAACAAAAGAAAGAACAAGAACCATATGATACTCTCAATAGATGCTGAAAAAGCATTTGACAAAGTACAGCATCCCTTCCTGATCAAAACTCGTCAAAGTTTAGGGATAGAGGGCACATACCTCAATATTATCAAAGCCATCTATGAAAAACCCACCTCAAGTATCATTCTCAATGGAGAAAAACTGAGAGCTTTTCCGCTAAGGTCAGGAACACAGCAGGGATGTCCGTTATCACCACTGCTATTCAACATAGCACTAGAAGTCCTAGCCTCAGCAATCAGACAACAAAAAGAAATTAAAGGCATCCAAATCGGCAAAGAAGAAGTCAAACTATCACTCTTTGCAGATGATATGATACTATATGTGGAAAACCCAAAAGGCTCAACTCCAAAACTGCTAGAGCTTGTACAGGAATTCAGTAAAGTGTCAGGATATAAAATCAATGCACAGAAATCAGTTGCATTTCTTTACACCAACAACAAGACAGAAGAAAGAGAAATTAAGGAGTCAATCCCATTTACAATTACACCCAAAACCATAAGATACCTAGGAATAAACCTAACCAAAGAGGCAAAGAATCTATACTCAGAGAACTATAAAGTACTCATGAAAGAAATTGAGGAAGACACAGAGAAATGGAAAAGTGTTCCATGCTCATGAATTGGAAGAATAAACATTGTGAAAAGGTCTATGCTACCTAAAGCTATCTACACATTTAATGCAATGCCTATCAAAATCCCATCCAACTTTTTCAAAGAAATGGAACAAATAATCCTAAAATTTATATGGAACCAGAAAAGACCTCGAATAGCCAAAGGAATATTGAAAAAGAAAACCAAAGTTGGTGGCATCACAATTCCAGAGTTCAAGCTCTACTACAAAGCTGTCATCATCAAGACAGTATGGTACTGCACAAAAACAGACACACAGATCAATGGAACAGAATGGAGAGCCCAGAAATAGACCCTCAACTCTATGGTTGACTAATCTTCGACAAAGCAGGAAAGAATATCCAATGGAAAAAAGACAGCCTCTTCAACAAATGGTGTTGGGAAAATTGGACAGCCACATGCAGAAAAATGAAGTTGGACCATTTCCTTACACCATACACGAAAATAGACTCAAAATGGATGAAGGACCTCAACGTGAGAAAGGAATCCATCAAAATCCTTGAGAACACAGGCAGCAACCTCTTCGACCTCAGCCGCAGCAACTTCTTCCTAGGAACAATGCCAAAGGCAAGGGAAAAAATGAACTATTGGGACTTCATCAAGATCAAAAGCTTTTGCACAGCAAAGGAAACAGTCAACAAAACTAAAAAACAACTGACAGAATGGGAGAAGATATTTGCAAATGACATATCAGATAAAGGGCTAGTATCCAAAATCTATAAAGAGCTTAGCAAACTCAACACCCAAAGAACAAATAATCCAATCAAGAAATGGGAAGAGGACATGAACAGACATTTCTGCAAAGAAGACATCCAGATGGCCAACAGACACATGAAAAAGTGCTCCACATCACTGGGCATCAGGGAAATACAAATCAAAACCACAATGAGATGCCACTCACACCAGTCAGAATGGCTAAAATGAACAAGTCAGGAAATGACAGATGCTGGTGAGGATGTGGAAAAAGGGGAACCCTCCTACACTGTTGGTGGGAATGCAAGCTGGTGCAACCACTCTGAAAAACAGCATGGAGGTTCCTCAAAAAATTGAAAGTAGAGCTACCTTATGACCCAGCAATTGCACTACTGGGTATTTACCCTAAAGATACAAACGTAGTGATCTGAAGGGGCCCATGCACCTGAATGTTTATAGCAGCAATGTCCACAATAGCCAAGTTATGGAAAGAACCTAGATGTCCATCAACAGATGAATGGATAAAGAAGAAGTGGTATATATATATACAATGGAATACTATGCAGCCATGAAAAGAAATGAAATCTTACCATTTGCGACAACATGGATGGAACTAGAGCGTATTATGCTTAGCGAAATAAGTCAATCGGAGAAAGACAACTGTCTCATGATCTCCCTGATATGAGGAAGTGGAGATGCAATGGGGGTGGGGGTTAAAGTGGTAGGAAAAGAAAAAATGAAACAATATGGGATCAGGAGGGACACAAACCAAAAGAGACTCTTAATGTCATAAAACAAACTGAGGGGGGTGGGAGGGAGCAGGGTTGGGAGAGGGTGGTGAGGTTACATTATATGTTTAAATAAAAAAGCTTAAAGAAAAAAAATATGTGTTGAATGAATTAAAGGAGTAACTGTGAACAAGATGTAGGAGTTATAATTGGAGTTGACAGTAGAAAAACCAGGGAAGGCAGACTTGGAAAAGGATTCAGACTTATGTGAAAAAAATACAGAAAAGAATGAAGCCAAGAGTATTTGCATCATGAGGCAGTGATTGCTAATGTCAAATATCAAGCTGAAAGAGGGATGAAAAGTGGCCTCGGTGTTGGGTATTAGAATTCTTTCGGTTCTGATGAAGAACTTCATATCACTTGGAAATGTGCCCAAAGCTGAGGCAGGTTTTGTTTATGTATTCTGTCATCTTTGTGGCTATTTTACCTCCTTATTACAATAAGATAGAACAGATCATGAAGGAAATAATTACTGTCAGTGGATTATAACTCAATGGCTTTGTTTTGTAGTGATATTCTTGTGGTCTCTCTTATCTTTTAGACCCACTGGCTTACCAGTCTACCTATGTGGTGTAGATTTGATGTTTGATAATTATTGGAGCCTGTCAGTATGTGTGTTATTTCCAGACTCTACTTATTAAACAGGACATATGTTTTTACCCTCATTAGTTCTATTCTGCTAATTCCAATGCACATGTTCTATTATGACAATTTGTAACATTTCATTTCTATTGATAATATCTGAACAGCAGAGTTTAAAACAATTCAAAAAATTCAATTCAGCCTATTCTTAACAGAAACATGGAAGGTACTTCTAGCATATAATCAGCAGCACTTAGTAAATATGTAGAAGTGTGTGTTTTATTCAATAACTATAAAAATTCATTAAGTCTTAGAGAATAGTGCAACATGCCCATAGGATGTCATTTGCACTTCTGTGGCTGCTTTTCTAGGGAAGAAAAACAGCTATAAAATAGTGTAAGCACTTCAACATTAACCACAATAGAGATGAGATGAGTTATTATGTGCAGATGTTCCAGGTATGATTACCTAAAACACTTTGATAATTACCGTTTAATTTTTTAAAAGATTTTATTTATTTATTTGACACAGAGAGAGAGATCCCAAGTAGGCAGAGAGGCAGGCAGAGAGAGAGGGGGAAACAGGCTCCCTGCTGAGTAGAGAAACCGATTCGGGACCTGATCCCAGAACCCTGAGATCATGACCTGAGCCAAAGGCAGAGGCTGAACCCACTGAGCCACCCAGGTGCCCTACAGTTTAATTTTAGAATGTATGTGTGCTATATAATTCATATAACCCACATTTTACCTTGTACAGTTTATCAAATGTAAAACTGTTCAATTTTTGAAAATAGTTCCAGCCTCTATTATGTGGATATTATACCTTTAGGAAAACAAATTGTGTTCTTTAAAAAAATAAATCAATAAAAGCAATCATTCTTTAGTTCCCAGAAAATGTGAATAATTGCTTTGTATGTTTTAATCAAAATAATTCAGATTTCAAATTTTGGTTTGAAATTAATGTTTTCCTTGGAAGACAGCATTTTATTTTCTCTTAGAACCCTCAAATATGACTACATTTATTTATTTATTTATTTATTTAGAAAGGGAGGAGGCGTGAGGAGCGGCAGAGGGGGAGGGAGAGAATCTTAAGCAGATTCCATGCCTAGCATGGAGCTCAATGCAGTTCTTCATCTCTTACCACTGAGATCATGATCCAAGCTGTAGAATGCTGAACTGATTGAGCCACCCAGGCACTCCTCATTTATGCAATTCACAGTAACATTGTTTCTTAATAATTTTATAAATATGTCAGTAACCATAGAGAAACATTGTTATATAAAGTACATTACATAGTGTATAATTTACCCTGATATAAATAGAGATAACTAAATAATTTTTATTCTACTGTGACCATTCTTTTGCTTTTCTTTTCTCAAATTCACAAGCTAGCTCTCTTTTTTTAAAGATAAGAATATTTATTGAAGCACTACTTTTGTCATTTTAATTTTAAATTTATTTATTTTCTAAGTGGGCTCCATGCCCAGTGTGGGGCTTGAACTTGTGAACTGGAGATCAAGAGTCACATACTACTCTGACTGAGCCAGCCGGGCACCCTGGAACCTTGCTCTTTCGAATCTTTTTTTTGTTAAGTCTGCTAAAATAGTCTCTCCGCTATGCCTCGGTTAGCATCTTTGAAGATGTCATAAGGCCTGTATCAGTGAGCTTGCTAGCATTCTGATCTTATAGCTTTTTGCCTACTTAAATCCTTTCCCTTCTTCCTACTTCAGCCTCTTTAGAGCACAGAAAAGTTTTTGTTGAGTCTACTTTGCCTCTTTGGTGGGCCTCTGTTCCTGCTGTGCTGTAACTGATTCTTCCTCCAAGCATGTCCTCAGGAATGCTTCTTACCAACTAGGGTCTTACTTCATTGGCTTTCTGAATGCTGGCTTACTCCTCTGCATTCAGTATTTGCTTTTAGTATCCAAGTTTGGGCCATCTCTTACCCCCAGTTCATTAGTTGGCCTTCTCTCTTATCCCTTGGTGTTAGTTAGCTTCTCCCTGAAGCCTCAGATGAGAAGAATGTCGCCTCAGATGAGAAGAATGTCACCATCCACTGTAGACCTTCCCATTGTGTTAACACTCTGACCCTTCCAGCAAGGGCAGGCCCAACCAAAACTCTCTTTGAACTCTAAATCATCTTAATCTCAATGTTTTGCCTTCTACATTTGTACCCTCTAATCATGGATCTTTTAAGGCTTCACTCTGTGGACTCAAAATCCTCTTGGTCTTTTACCCTTGTTCTGTCTCTATGTGCTTTGTTGGCCCCATGATCAGTCATTTTCACAAAGCTTTCTCTAGTACTTGGGGATCCTTCACTATTGGTAACTCTCCTGCTTCCAGGGTGTCAAGCATTAATAGGAATCACTCATGGAACCCTGCTCAGGAGCTGGGTACTTTCTGGCATGACTTTTCTTAGCTATTATCCTCTCCCTCTCAAGAAATTTGTGTATCTCCACCAACTGCGACACTTTTGACTCAAGACGAGATGTATCTCCTTGTCAAGACTAACAATCCTCTAGATTCAGTTTGCCGCCACTAAGACATGACTTTTATTTTGCCTTCATCCTATACCTCTTCTTTCTTTCTGGTTTCTTTTTGCTTTCATGTTATCCATTCCATAAAAATAAATTACTTAAATAAATAAAACTCATTAACCTTAATACTCATGTACATTAAACTATTTTTTCTTTATTCTTTGCTTCATATACTGACATGAGGTAGGAACACACTAAATTATTGCTCTAGGACCTCACAGGTTTATTGTTTTCAAATTATAATCTAGCTTTCCCCTCCAAACCCTCTACTGAAACTGAAATCTTAAAGATGAATGATAACCGTATACAATAACCCTAACAGAATTTCTTATTTTCTATCCTCTTGTATTTTGTTAGACCAGTGCCGCTCTCTTATATCAGTTTATTTGTTTCTCTTTTCTTTTTTACTTTTCTTTCTCTCTCTCTTTCTCTCTCTCCTTTCCCTACCCCTCCCTCCCTTCTTTCCTTCATTCCTTTGAAAAATTTTCCTTTGAAATCTTGACTCACTTTCTCATGCTGCTGAGAGATGACTTATTTTTTTCTGGACATGCACACTCCTTTCCCACTGTTGCCCTTGCTTATACTCTTTTCTCCTATTCTGTAAGAATTCTACCCATTCCTCAAGGTGATCTCCAGTAGACCTTCCCCGGAACCCCTTGATTAGATGTGGGGTTTTCCCCTTTCCTAGCTCATAGCACTTTGCATCTTGTGTATTTATTTTCCTGTGTGCATGCACATGTTTTCTTCCCATAATTGTGTAAATTCCTTGAAGTAGGAACTGCTTTTCACATATGGTGGGTTTTCTCAATAAATCTTATCAAATTGAGGTGAATTCCAAATGGGCAGTGCATTGTTTTCTTAAAAACAAACAAATACAGCAATCATATATTGCAAATATAGTATTAGTAAAAAAGCAGTGAGAGGCAGAATTATTTTTCCTAACAATTTAGAGATTAATGAAACATGGACTGCATTAATATTCACTTATTTCATGGCTTTGTAGTTTGCTAAGTTTCTTTTTCCTTTAACTCAAGTGATTACTCTCTTATCCATAGGATAGGAGTTCCTAGAAAATCTTCCATATTGACATCTACAGTTTGTTGATAGGAAACAATTCCCAAATGGCAGTGAGCTCATTATATATGATGGTATTTTAATATATCTTTAATTTTTTGGTAATTCCCTCCAAATCCAAAGAAAGAATTCTAAGCCTGTTGTCAAACTTGCTTAATATAGTTAAGCAACGTAACTACAAGAATCTGATCAAAAAGGTTTTTTGCATTTCCTGTTTGTTTTATTTTTAGTTTCTCCACTTTCCAGTTTGGGAGGTCAGACTTAAAGCATTTTCATGGATGCATTTCCTACAGAGAGCCATGGGAGATTGGTGTGAGAGGGACAGCAGCCCGGGTATAAAGGAATTGTGTTTTGCCTTTCTTTTCTTTATTCTCCAGCTGCTGTTCCTTAAATACAATTTTAAAAATAACTTTTATAGGGTGGTTAATACATTCCTACCCTGTGGGGACAGGCTGCATTCTCAGCTGCCCAACGTTTTAAGCAGGCTCTAGTAATTTGGATAAAGAAACAGGCTCATGTCTTGAGTCTTGAAGAATTGCTACTGGGTCAAGGCCAGAGCACGGGAAGTGTGGGCACTGGTGAACTCATATTCTGCATATGCTTCCCCAGGGGCTG
>RCUC01123506.1:0-51187 GCA_003697995.1 Taxidea taxus jeffersonii
GAGTGCCTCTTTCCAATAACCTCAGGCCTAGGTCTTCACAGAGACAACCGTAGCCTGGCCTCCCTGATCTGTGCGGGCATCAGCCTCAGGAACTGGCCCCCATCCTGGGGCAACATGGGGGGTGTGGGGGCAGGCGCTGGATGACACTGCCAGGCCACACCAGATTAGCTCTTTCCTTCTTTCTCCTCAGGCTCTCTTTAAAACCCCGGACAGACTCCTCTAGAGGGGAAGCGGTTTTAGAAGAACTTCACAGAAGGAATTTCCTGAAGGCCTAAGCTGCTGCATCCCCGCTGTGTTACTGGCCCATGTATGGGAGGCAGAGAAGCCTTCAGGAGCTGGTTAGAAGACGCTTGGCTTTTGCCTTCCTCTCTTTGGCTGACTTTTTCTTAAGTCTCTTTCCAGAATCAAAGGCCACCAAGCACGTCTCTCCACACTCCTGCTTCTCAGTGGTGGAGCTGAGCAGTGGAGGGAAGATACCCAAAGTCATGGGGAGAAAGTTTCACCCAGGAAGGCAGGCTGGTACCTTTGCCGCCACTGCTGTCTTTTTGCTGCAGGTGGCCTGCCCCTCCCTGGACCTTGTGCCCACGTGGAGGGCTTGCCGGGCAGTGCTGGTTCTCACATCTGACTTTGGGAGAGAGGAAGAGATGAATAATAAGGAACATCATGGGAAGACTGACCAACCACAGACATCCTGGGTGCCTCTCCCTCCTGCGGAAGATGAGCCTCCTCACCCCAGGATGTTATGTCACCAGACTGGGGGAAGGGACCTGGGGGATGCTTTCTCCATCCCAGCATGGGGCTGGCACCAACAACTACATGGGATTTGCAAAAAGGGTTCCATTTAGCATCAAAATATAAAGCTTGGGCAGGAGTTGGGGGCAGCTTGAAAAAGGTGCTAAATGATATCACAAAATTCCCCAGAGCAAGATGAAGACATCTGTGGTCCTCCAGAGGCACAGAACACGGTGAGTAAAGAGCCACCTCTTGTCTGTGGGAGCTGAGCCAAAAATCCTCAGGTCCTGCAGACCCTCCTTCCAGGCCCCCTCGGAAGTTTGGTACTAGCCCGGGACTCTCTGCACCCCTCACTCCTGCCCGACCCCCACAGTCAAGGGTTGCACATGAGACAAATTAGCACATACACTTGTGTCTCACATCACACCAGGTACTTAGGGACAGACAAGGACACACCTCAGGAGGTGTGTCTCAGAGAGGAGAAATGTACCCCAACAACAGGCAAAAATCCTCAAGGAGAAAGGGAACAAAAGACAATAAAGTTTTCATTGTGATCACACTACAGAAAAAAAAATACCTTCTGTTCTTTGCAAAAAATGTGTGAAGGCCAAATTTGTGTTTTTTTCTTAAAAAAAAGGATGTTGCATGAATTATAATGCAACCGGTATCTTTTTTGTTTGTTTTCTGCACTTGTTAAAAAAAGGATTTTTCTTTTTTTTTTCTTTTCTTTCTTTCTTTCCTTTTTTTTTTTTTAAGTACAACACAGTCAGGTGTGTGGCCACGAAAGAGTAGCTGTCTTTGGCAAGAAGTGCAGGCCGTGGTCCTCTCTGTCACCTCCGGCCCATCTCGCTCTGCCTCATGAAGTGGATGTTGCTGGCGCTGTCTGACAGTTCTGGGTACTGCTCCACGGAGAGCACGAAGAAGCCGTCGTAGCCTTGGACCCGCCCTGTGTTCAGCGCCTGCTGCTTCTCCCCCTCTGTCCAGGCCCGTAGGCCTTCCTCCCCTTCCCGAAGTCGCTGCTGCTCGCGGGCCCATGCCTGGTGCACGGCTCTCTGCCGGGCCAGCTCCAGCACCCGTGCCTTCTCCTCATCCGGCGTTGTCCCGTAGCGAGTGTTCAAGCACAGTGCCCCATACTGGAGCTGGATATCTGTGTAGCGTCTAGTCCTGCCATTGAGCATCGTGTTGATCTGGGACACGGTGACATTGACCCCATTCTCCAGGGTTCGCCGTCCCCCACTGAGGCCCAGGATGGCCAGGTCACCTTCCGAAGGCCCTGGTTTCACGAAGTAGTGGGTGTCCACCCCGTCAATGGTGAAGTGCAGGTTCTCCAGGTAGTGGGCATTGTTCAAGATGGCAGCAACCCTCCTCCCATCCTCGTTGGCCACACTGATGATGTCTGTGGTCACTCGGCCATCCTTCAAGGCAAACTTGACCCCTTTGCCAAAGACCGAGCCACTGGATGCAAACTTCTTTGTCTTTGGGGCCTGTTGGCAGCTGGTGATTGTGGAGCCGTAGAGCTGGTCAAAACGTTCTAGGGTGACGAAGGCCTTGAGCTGCTTCTGGACTTCACACTGTACCCCAAGGATAGACTGATGGGGGAACAGATAGGGAGAGAGAATGAGACAAAGGGGGAAAACTTCTAACAGCCTCAAGAGTCAGCTTGCATTACTAAGTCAAATCTATACGTATTTATTAACCGGTAGCATCCAGCTCTACTGCTGACCACTAGAATATTCTACCACCCTTCATCCATCCATTCACCCATCCTTCCATTAAGAAACTGTTCAGGGAACATCTCTGTGCCAGGTCCTTTTCTGGGCACTAGAGAGACAACAATGAACCAGACAACATCCCTGCCCTTGAGGAACCCATCATTTACCGGGAAAGACAGATGTGACACAAAAATCATAATCGAATGTGATAACTGGTGGTCTAAGAGAAGTAGTAGTCATGCCTACAGCTAACATGTCTTGGTCTTTGAACTAAAGAAGTCACATTCAGTATCTCATTTGATCTCTACAATCACTTTATGTAGTGGGTGCTGTCATGTTACTGATTTTACATCTAAGAAAACTACGTCTCTAAGAAGTCGTAATGGGCCCACAGTAAGTATTCAAGCCAACATTTGAACTCAGATCTCATTCTAGATGTTCAGTTTTAAGGGCTCTAGATCAGGGAGCAGCAAAGATGGCTCAGAACATCTCAGCCTGAAGGCAGAGGAATGAGGTTCAAGGACAGACTCACGCTTGAGTTGGAACCTAGAGGATAAGGGGCTGATGTCGGTGAGATGGACCAATGGCAAGAGGGCTTAGGAAGATGAAAAGTGGTGATTTTGGTAAACCCTCTTGCCCTGCTTTACTGTTCTCAGTTTTCAGCCTCTGCCCCCACAGTGTTCTTGGGGGCTCCTCAGATGCCCCTGCTCTTGGCTGCTTTGGGGGACAGATTAGGCCCTGTCTCCATGTCATACCACCTACCATTCCCTCCCATGGCTCAGGGAGCGTGGCAAAGCCAGGTTCGGGTGGGCTCCAGGGGCCTTATCGGCAACTCAGGGAAATGGCTTTAGAAACAAGCCCATCGGCTTCTCACTGAAATTAAGTCCTCTTTATAATTAATAGAACCCTGTCTGTGAACAATTATTTCCTGGAGTTTCACGGAAGCTGGAGTGCTCAACAACAAAGATCTCTGATGCTTGCCAAGGGCAGAAATCAATAATTCATTGACAGGCGAGGTTGGCAAACAGGCCGTCAGAGACTGGGGCTCTGTGCAGGGGAGAAGGGAAGCTGGGGTGGTGGTGGGGGAGCAGGGAGGAGCTAAGCTGCTGGAATCAGCTCCCGCAGAGCCAGGCTGGCCTTGGGGGAATCCTGGGGACTGGAGCAGGGCTATGGCAGCAGAGAACAGCACAAAGGTGGGCGGGCTCTGTGGTCAGACACACTAGGAGTCCTCATCACCTTTCCTGCTGACTGAGCAAGTCTCTCTGACCTCTGGTCTCATCTGTAAAATGGGGAAAAATGCTCACAGGGTTGTTAACTCTTTTCAACCATTTGTTCGTTCAACAGAAGTTTAGGGGCTGGACAGTATACTGGGTACCAGATAAGACCCAGTATTTGCCTTCTTAGGGCTCATAGTCTGGCGGAGACACAGGAAGAAAAACAGGAACTCAAGCAAAGTGCGGTGAGTGCTTTGAAAAACGAGAATTTAGGGTACCACCAGAGCCAAGAGGCACAGAGCCACATTCTCCAGAGTCTAGGGGAAGGAGGCTTCTGAGGACTAATGGAATCAGGTTGAACGCATTAAGTTTCTGGCTGACAGTGGTATGCCATCTAACGACCTCACTTTCCCCTTCAACGGGGACCCCCGGAAGGCCTGCTCTCTGCCTGATTCACTCCTGCATTCACTGGGGGCAGCCTGGGGCCTGGAAGAGCCAGCTCCTAGTACATACATTATTCAGAGAGGGACGTCAGGGAGGGGAGGAAGAAATGAGCAAAAGGATGCTTTGACCTTTACAGCTATAGAATTCCGTGAGTCTTTCCAACTGGGTCATAAAAGGAACACAAGAGAAAGTAACGTGTGTTTGAATGCCTACAGACAGCTCTGGGTTTGAATCCCAGCCCCACCCCTTCCCTTGTTGTGTGGCACTGGAAAGCCTCGGGCGTTAAATCTGTACAGTGTGAACGGGAATACCAGGGGACAGTTGTGTGTTAACTGGTGTAGAATACCTCAGGCAAGTTCAGGGGACACTGAGGTGCTCAGAAAATACCACATTCATATTTAGAACACACCTTCCCTCCTTACACTTTCGCTCTGGGCAGTGACGAAGGCTCATTGTTTTTGTAGATTTCCACACTGAGCGTAACACAGAAAACTTAATAGGGCTTGTGAGGGTCTGTGTGCTGTTACAGCTGGGTCCATGGTGGCTTGCCAGTGGTAGGGTTTCCACAGATTTGCTGAACAGTTTCTGGTGGACTTTGTGGATGCCCCACATTGGTTTCCATCGTGGGCCCACGCTTTCCTGGAAAGCTTTGCAAGACTCACTCCTGTCATGTCTGAAGGGCCCAAGGATAGGCAGCCAATTACCTTGCTGTTGTCCCACTCCTGAGTTTTCATCTGTGTATGGATGAGCTCGTAGGATGGTTCCATGGCATCTGTGTCTGGCTTGGGGTAGCCTGGGATCACATTGTGTAGCTGGAACCCAAAGGTGAGGAGCCAGCTGTTGACATCTGGGGGGGGAGAGAAGCAGACATGTCCTCATGGAGTAAGTGGCCCTCGGAGGTGACATATCCCAACAAATTAGCCTCGAGTTAGGCTGCAGTGAGGGTGAGGGGTGGAGTGCTGCGGGTGGGACAATCAACTACTACACGCACTTTGGAAAACCATTCTGTGGTTATAAGAGCCGCGTGTCCTCCCGGGACCTGGTGTGCTCCTCCTGGGTATGTGTCCAGTAGAGCCCGTGTTTCCAGATCCCCTGTTCTGCCACTCTGTCTCCTGGGGCCTTGGCCTCATGCCGGGGGCAGCTGTGGATGGAGGAAGCCCCTCCGTGTCCTCTCCGGCCGTTGGGAGGACACACTTGTGGGGGACAGCCACACCCAAAGGGAACATGTAAATGAATGCTTTCAAAGAAAATTCACTTAAGACATAAGCCCTGCCTCCTCTCCGGAGTGATGAGATGATCTGTACCAAAGACCAAAGAGTCCCTTCCCCCGCAATCCCACCTTTCATTTATTCTGGGAAGTAACCTGAAGGAAGTCACTTAATCTCCCTTGATTATCAAATCTTTAATATTGGGCCTGAGGATCTAACCCCATAGGCACTGGTTTTGTTGATGTTGTAACATTCCTGGGGAGTTACTAATTATAAAATATTAGGTTGAGGGACAGGAAGGATTTTGCCATGAGCCTTTGGCTCCCTGAGGAACAGAATCAGGGAAGCCAACACATAAGGAAGAGAAAGAGGATGGATTTTGTGCCATCCGCTACCTGGCCTGCTGCTGCTGAATGTGCCCAGGAGCTTGTTACACCGACCCTCAGCTTGCATGCTCAGGACTCTGAAGGGAAGATGAGATGTGGGCACGCAAAGCTTCAACACAAGAAAAAAAGATGAGGGGAAGGCAGAAGCCTTTCAGTTGGACAGGCTGACAAGTCTTCATGGAGAAGGTGGCCTTTGAGACAGACATTGAAAGCAGTGTACATTTTGTCAGGCTTCGGAGATGAAGGGGGCGCTTCAGGCAAAGACCATCCTGCAAGGCAAGGCCTGGCGAGGGGAGGTGAGTTGCAGAGAGTGTGAAGGTAGCTGGAGAGCAGCTCAGCAAGGCAGAGAGAGAACCAGAAAGAAAAAGTAGCTGGAGGAATGCTGTCTTTCTTCCTAGTCAAGAACCTCGTGTTTGCCTTTGTGTTTTTGGATGTTGTGTTTTTTGGATGTCCCAGAGCCCCTCTGCGGGGTGTGAAATCTAGAGGTACTGGCATGGAGGGAAGGTAGGAAGGGCAGCTTAGAAACCTACATTCTACTTCTAGAAAGATCAAGAAAGGGAAAGAGCATGGTGAGGCAAGACATAACCCACGTCCAAATTCAGGCTCCCCAGCTTGCAGACTGTAAACTGGGACAGTTGCCTCCTCTCTGAGGTTCTACTTCCAGATCTACAAACTATTGGTAGAAACGGTTTTCACTAAGCCCTGGAGAAGAACACTTTTAATTTTACCACTCTGGGCAGCCATCATACAGGGGGAACTGCTCTAAATCTGTTACAGGAAGGACTGGGTTTCCTACACTATATTCTAAAGTGTCCAGCTCGATTCCTGGCTCATAGAAGGTTTTCTGTGTCCCTTCAAGTCCAGGCCTCTGCATCCCTGGACCCCCATTTCCTCATTTATGACATGAGGCCCTTGCACTAGCTTTCCTCCAAAGTCCCTTTCCTCACTTAGTTTTTGAGAATCTCCGATTCTGTGAATCCTGGCAGATGGCTTTTTAGGAAATTAAAACAAACAGAGCAGGGGGGAAAATCCCCTACAAAGCCATTTTTGCCTGAGGCCGAAAACTTGCATCTGAATTTGCAGTTGGAAAGGAAAACTTCTCTCAGTAATACTACAAATTCCCAGGAAACCAGGGGCCTGAAAAGAGGGCTGGGCCTTAATTATACGTGATGGGAGGTAGGAACATTTCTCATGATGCCTTTAGGAAAAATGCTGAAAACTGATTTATTCATTGGTTTTTCTACAGCACTTTTCTGAAAAGTTGGGAATTTTACTCTTCCTTTTTATGACACCAGAGCTAGACATTTCCCTCAAGTTAAAAAGCTCCTCTTTACCCATTGGCCCCAGACTTCCGTGTGGCCACACGGGGCAGCGATGAATAACAATCCCTTTACGTGAGCACATTACAAAGTGAATTCCATTCCCAGAATGAGGATTTTGGAGTCGAAGCAGAGTTTCACTCCAGCGTTGCCACTTCTCAGCAGGCCAGTTACTGTACCGCTCTGACCTTCACTTTCCTCCTCTGAGAAGGGGGTCAGTGATCCCCATCTCACAGGCTTCATGGGAAGGCTGTGGTGTGTGTGATGTATCTGGGGTAGACGTTTTACGTGGATGCCTTCCTAGCATCCCATTCTGCCTTCCCGCTCTTTTCTTTCCGGGTATCTGTGTAGCTGTAGGGACTCTGACTCCACCTAAGGGTGTGGCAAGGGAGCATATGACCTAGACCTATCCCACTGCAGTATATCTCAGGACCTTCGAAGAAAGTTCTGGAAAAAAGATGTTGCTTTTATTGGTGTTACTGCTGGGTGTGAGTGAGGTTGCACATAGCTCATGACATAGTGAGAATTGGTGGTGTGTTGGTTTTTAGTAGCAAAATGTTTTTCTGCACCATTCCCCCCCCCACCACCCCCCAGCTAACCTGTAAAGATCCCTCACAAGATGCTCACTGGAAGATGAGGCAGGGGGCATGCTGGATGTAGACAGATATTAGTGCAAACAGGCTCTAAATCTGTAGAGTTCTTTGAGGGCTGCTAGCAAGCTGAGCACAGTGAGGCTGTGTTGGGATATTCCTGTTTCCCACAGGTCCCGGGTGTGTTTTCACTACCACATGTGCCCACCACTGTGTTCCCTCTTCTGCCTCACTCGTGGGACTCCTGCTTGCAACATGACCACCTGGGGTTCTTGCTGAAAGAGACTCCTTCAATCAGTGTCAGCAGAAACGGGGTCCAGACTGGGCTGCCAAGTTTGGGGGACCAGGAAGCCACATCCTTAAGGGACACTTATGTGAGCTGTCATGTGTGTTGTCCTCTCTAGACTTCCGTAAGTGAGGTCCTCTCCTTGGGCTGCCTCTCTCCCCATTAGCTGATGAATGTCCACTCTGAACTGGGCCCCACGCATCAGCTGCCCCCTAGCTAGGGAGAGCCATGCCTCCTGTGTTTCCACGGCCATCAGGGCAAATCTTCATCCTGGGCCCTCATGCTGGATGGCCACAGTCTGTCTCCCCTGTGCCGTGTGCACTTCTGGAGGGTGGCAGCCATCTTTCTATCCCCAGTGCCTGAAACAGTGGCCGCTGAGAGGAGGCATGTGTTGAGTGAAAACGAAACTGCCTCAAAATAGGAAGCAGGCATAGCTGGCATCACAGGAAAAACAGACAGAGGGTGCTGGTTTGCAAGTTGGGAGGCGCCCATTCTGTGCCAACAACAAAATCTCTTTCATAAAAAGTGCTGGCTTTATCCAAACCTGAATGCCCACAGCTGCTCTGACCCCTGAGGTCTTCCGTGGCTGGCCTGTGAGTGGCGGCTTGCTGGTTGGACTGTGGCAGCTGGAGACATTTCTGGCCAGTGGGGACACTTATATTTCAGGTGGTTTCCCAGTAGTGGAAAACAAAGCCCGCTTTTTAAATCCAAGAGGAAGAAAAGGAATCAACACGAGCCAGGTACTGTGCTAGGCAGGTTATTATATGTATCTCATTTCGCCCTCGCCACCATCTTTCTCTTTTAATCCCCTCAACTTCCCCTCTTTGGACTGAATATTTTTTTAGTCTTCACTTTATTTCCACCATTGTCTAATTAGCTATGTCTCTGTTTTATTCTTTAGTGGTTGCTCGAGGATTTACATGTGCATATTTAATTTACCATGGTCAGTGTAGGTGTTTTAAGTTTAATTTACAGCTCAGGAAAGTGGAATTCAGGGAAGTTAAATAAGTTTTGTGACTGTCCATTACATTGCCCCAAATAAGAAAATGGAATTTTTTTTTTTTTTTTTCGTTAGCTATAACTTCCTCCCCCTTATCAGAGACTCATAGGCAGTCTGATCTGGGTCAGAAACTCCCAAATTGTATGCTCAGGGTATATCCAGGGAAATATTAAGGTCTCATGGTGAAAAAAGGGCTTTCATGCTCAAATGTTTGAGAAACAGTGGGTAAAGGGGTTTCATGATCAAATGTTTGAGAAATCGTGGGTAAATGTATTGGACAGTTTTCTTTACTACAGGACTTCTCAGAGCCTTTCCTAAGCTGCAATGCATTATTAAAATTTGAGAATGGTGGTCGCCCTATTACATTAACTTCATGTCAGTACCAGTTTCTCCAGGATATTTCTCTAAACCAATGCTTCTTAAAAAATACTTTGGAAAATGCTGCTGTAAGAGAAAGCTCATGTTTCCTGTTACCCTGTCCCTCTTTGGCAAGGAAGACTATCTTGTCAGATGACTGGAGCAGCAGTGGGTCCTGTCCTCTGAATGAGCCCCGATCCTCACCTGTCATGAAGCACTTGATATCCTGAGAGTTGCTGATGGGGTTGTTGTTTTTGAACATGTAGAGATTAAAAGGCATGATGTTGCCGTTACTTAGGTGCTTCCACAGCTCGTGGTCTGGGCTGGTCCAGCGGCCAGCCAGCACGTCATAATCCCGCCGGCCCATGTGGATGAGCTTGGTGAGTGGATCGTAGAGGCCCCCATGGTAGCCAATGATGATCTGGAAGTTGGGGTTGGTGTCCATGTAGATCTCCCCGTAGGCCGTGTACAGAATCTGCTTGATCATCAAGCCTGTTCCACTGAAGACAGCGAGAGGGGTCCCGATGTTGTCGCAGGCTATGTAGAACTCATCACCGCTGCTCAGCTCCATGGCAAAGAGGTGCCCCTGCAGGTCATAGTAGAGGGATGTAATCTCAGAGCTGGAGTGGTTGTAGAGGTGGGTGACCTTGGTGGGGTTGGTCAGGTCTGCATAGAAGAACTGCAGGTGGTGGCTGTGGCTGCTCTTGCTGGACACCCGCCGCCCCAGGCCATCGTAGCGGTACCTGACACTCCAGCCTCCGGCCCGGTTATATGCCTTGACAAGCAGGCCAGCCGAGTTGTACTCGAAGACATCCCCACCCCGCTGCCGCAGGAAGCCATCCTCATCCATCTTGTACTGCACGTCGCCCAGCCTAGTGATGCGGTCCCGGAGGTCGTACCTTAGTGGGGTAAGCCGTGCACTGTTCCCGGGGCTCAGTAAGTGCAGGTTCCCGTTGAGGTCATAGCTGTATCGCCACAGTGGCTTGTCATTGATGGAGACCGTCTGCAGCTGGCCATCAGCATCATACTCATAGGAGTAGCGGGTGGTATTGGCATAGGGTCCCACCTTCAACTCCTTCTTCACCACTCGCCCCATGTTGTCATACTGGACGGTCATCCAGTACATGAGAGAACGGAAAATCTCATACTGTACTTCCTTCATCCGGCCATAGGCGTCAAAGTGTTTGGTGTGGGTCATGACTGCCGTCGTGATGATCTGGTTAATGTCATAGTAGATGACACCAAACTTCCCAAACTGCTCTGTCCTGCCTGACACATCATCATAGCGATAAAGATCGATGGGCAGCGGGGTCTCATTGATCACAGCCTGCATGCTGGTCACCCGGAAGCTGTTGTCATAGTTATAGTCAAAACGGGCATTGACCATGCCTTCCTCGGTAAAGCGGAAGATCTGGCGGTCAATCAGAGGCCCGATTTGGCGGTAGCGGATGGTGCAGGTGAAGCCCTCGTTCTGTAGGTTGATGGTCTTCAGCATGCCTGCTGTCTCGTCGTAGGTGAAGCTCACCTTGGTGGTGTCATACAGCATCTCGGCCAGCTTCGACAGTTTGCCATACTTGTAGATGACTCTGCGGCCGGTGCCCAGGTAGAAGGTGTGGAGGAGGTGGCCATCCTCGGTGAAGTCCTGGATGACAGAGGCATTGCCCTCGGGTGGCTGGTAGATGTTCCTGTAGTAGCCCACGGACCGGATGGTCTCCAGGGTCTGCCGGGCCACGTTAGGCATCGTCACAGAGGAGAGGCGGTCGTTCTTGTCGAACTCAAAGATATACTGCCTCTGGCTGTGGAGCAGCAGCACCATGGACTGGAGGGAGAGGGAAACAAAGGGGTGAGAGGAGGCTGGTGGGGAAGAAGGGGAAGTCTGTGTGTTTAACACTAGAGGAAGGGAATAAACGGCCAAAGGTTCTCCTAAGTTAGGCCCAAACCATAGCTTTCTAACCAATGTGCCATAAGCTGTTGCAGTGGGGACACAACTGTGCTAATAAGGTAAGGACTTCTCGGGGCGTGTGGATGGTTTAGTCAACTGGGTGTCTGTCTCCTGGTTTCGGCTCAGGCCCTGATCTTGGGGCTGTGGGACTCAGCCCCATGTCGGGCTCTGTGCTCAGCCTGCTTCAGATTCTTTCTCCCTCTTCCTCTGCCCCTTCCCACTCGCGTGTTCTCTCTCTCTCAAATAAATAAACAAAATCTTAAAAAAAAAAAAAAAAAGCATTTCTTTCAGCCCTTGGGCCTGGCACTCAGACCATCTGTCTTCCTGCGGTGGGCAGCCTTGTTGGTTTGCCCCTTCGTGTGGTACAAAAGTGCTGATTTTAGTGGGTGCTGGTGTGTGAGAAAGTACGGGATTGCTGACAAGGAACGTGGTAGCAGCCTCTCTCCTGGCTTCCTTGCTTCAGCTTCCTTCTCAAATCAATCTTCCTACTCAAGCAAGAATGATCTTCCTGAAACCCAGCCTGACAGTGTCTCCTGTCTGTTAAATAACTTCTGTTGACTCCACGTGGCCCACGGGGTAAGGACCGCATCTGAGAAGGGTGTTTCAGGCTCTGTGTGATTATTTACACAGGAACAGGTCAGATGCCCGCGGCGGGGTGGGGTGGGCTGTGATGGAAATGTGGGAACCTGCTTCCTAACAATGGGCTTATTGTGTGGCCCCATGAAGGTTCCTTCCCCCTCTGGGTTGGGCTTGCCAATATGTCAGATGACCTCTAGGGTCTCTCTTAGCACCACCACCGAACGTGGCTCTTGGAGATGCTCACCCAGCATCGGATGGGGAAGACGGAGCACAGACCAAGCACAGCATGGGCCCCGGGCAGGTGACCATGGGCAGGAAACAAAGTCAAGATGTGGGTACCAGAATGGGGTCTGAGGCGCAGCTCTTTTTTGGGGAGAAGTCAGCAGGCAACAGACCTAGCAGCTTCTCGGCAGCAAAGCTACCATTTTCTCCTGTTTGGGACCATTTTTTGCTTTCAGGGCTTTTCTGATTCCTAGCCCCTGGGATGCAACAAATCCTGACCTGAAGCAGAAGGAATTTACTAAAGTTATGCCCACCATTCAAAGCTCAGGATTAATGACCTCACTAGTGTTCTGCCCTGTTCCCTGTGACCAGATCCCATAGTGTGCTCCAGATCTGGGGGTCTGCACCCTGAGTCCTGCTCTGTGACACCAGTTAGAGTTGGGCTTCTTCCCAGCTCTGGTCTATCACGTGGGGCTTTCATCTCCTGCCCCCAAACTCCCACCTGCTACAGCATCGCTACAATCTACCCAGACGCCTGTCAGGTTCCCTGGTCCTCTGCAGCAGACTTTTTGGAACATTTCCTTTTGGAGAAGGCAGCAGGCTGGGCCTGGCCATGGGTTGAGCCACAGTGGCTGGCCTTCTGTATGGCAAAGTCAGTGATGGGGAGACGGACACCTGCCTTCTCTAAGTACGTGTAGCTCCATGTCTTCCCATCAGCGAAGATTCTGGATGTGATGCGACCTGCCTGGTCGTATTCCATCCTCTCCGACATGATGCCTCTCTGGACACCGGCGATATGGCCGCCAGGGGAGTAGGTCACGTTGACACCATTCAACCTGCTACTGGGTGACCAGAGGCTGGGCCGCCCTGCTTGATCATACAGGATCCGGAGGGTGAACTTTCGGTGGTCATCATAGATCTTCTCTGTGCGGGTCACACGGTCGAAGTCCAGGGACAGGAGATTCCGGTTGTGAACCTGGGGAAGGGGCAGGAGGGAAGAGAGAGTTAAACTGGACATGGAAACTGTGGTGTGGGAGGCTCCTGCGTAGAGACAGCAGCACAGGTCATGGGTATGAACAGATAGGATTTGGGGTCCTGGCTTGGTCACTTGTCAGCTCTGTGATACTTCCTCATCTGTAAAATGGGAATAATAATGCCAATTGCATAGGGCTATTGTGAGAATAAAGACAATGAAGGTGCCGAGCAGACAGTGGCTAGTCCTAAAGATAATCCCTATCATTTCCTAATGTGATTCTTCTAATGAGGACAGAAAGGCAGATCCTTCTTGACTCTTTTCTGAAAAGGGGGAGGCCGGGCGGGTCCAGCAAGTTCATGCATGACCCCGTTTCTCATGTGCAAGGCAACGTGCTAGTGTTGGCACTGAGGAGACCAAAGCTCAGGGACATGAAGGGACATACTCTACATCTCCTGGCTGGTGAATGACTGTGTCTGGATGTGACTATGATAACAGGCCGACAAAAAGGTCCTCTGAGTGTGTCTGTCCCTTTTCGGGGCCTTGGACCTTCCATCCCCTCTGGGGTTGCTCCTGCCCTCTGCCACCATAGTTAGGGCTTGCTGGTTGCCTTGGTCAGCTCCCAAGGGGTCTTCTTCCTGGAGGACCCTGGAGGCAATGTGTGTTTGGGTCTAGGATAGCTTCTGTGGCTGTGGGCTGCCCGGGGATGGACAGAGTACAAGCTTTGGGACATTTTTCCCCTTTGTAGGATCTCTACATGGGCTGCTAGGTCAGCACACAATTGAATTTCCCTCCAGAGTCAGGAATACAGGGCTCCCAGAAGGGTAGCGGTAAGTCAGGGTTTTTCACAGTTTAATAAGGAAATATACTGCAGAAGCCCACTTCCATATTGGGATCCACCCTGTGGGCACTGGTTGCCCCTGAAGCACTGCCAGGTACTCCGAAGCTAAAACGCTGGCCCCCTCTAGCTGGGCACACTGTGTGACTCTTCCATTAGTCACTGGTTAAGTCTGACAAGGAGTCAGGAAAACATAAGAGGAAAGCGGATAATGTAGGTCACATGATGCAGAAGTGCTCATGTAGGCCACAGTAACGGGAGGCCCTGTAGGGTTCTGGGTGGTGAAAAAAGCCTCCCGCCTAGAAATTAAGGCCAAGATTCCAGCCTGTGTGCTATGACCCACACTGTGCCCAGTGTGACCTTGGGCAAGCGCCGTTCCCTCTCTGAGTCTCAGTTTCTTCCTCTGTGAAACAACCGAGCTATGGTGAGGACTGAAGAAGCCTTAAGCCATGATTGCAATTATTTCCATTAAGGTAGCAAATGATCACGGTCATTCTCAGAGAAAGTACATACATGTGTGTTTCCCCCTTCTCCCTCTCTCCAAACAAATCCTCAAACCTTGAAAATAAGGATTTATAATGATGCTGAGACAACTTTAGCTGTGAATGGCCTGGTTATAATAAGGTTGCCTTCCCAGGGGTAATCAAACACAATTGCAGAGCAAAAACAGTGTGGCAGACGATTCCCATGAAAAATCAGAGGCGCTGGAGAGCGAAACTGTGTTCTTTGCCGGGAGGGCCAAGGAAGATGTGGGGGCCGTACCACCACTGACAATGGGGCCCATTTCAAAGCCTCTTTTGCAAGGTCCCCTGCATCTCCCCCCAAGGAGGTGCCACCCAGCCAGCTTCCCCCCTCACCCCCGGAGGACCCCTGGTGAAGGGGAGCTAAACCTCTGTGGCAAAATTAATAAAATTGAATTAAGCAGCTCACTGGAGGAACCGCCTAATGCTTCCTGTGCTCGGCAGTGGCGGCAATGAGATTATTTTACATCTTTCTTTATTAAAAAAAGTTCCCAGTTGTATAAAAAATGAGCTCCATTATGGGGCGGCACACCCGGCTAACATTCTAATTCCACATGCCGCCACTGTGGGTGGCCATTTATTTTGGGAGGACTTGGAGATGTGGCCACCCGACTGGAGCACCATCAATCTCAGGCTGGGAGAGGGACCAATTAGAGCCTGGGAAACTTCTGGTCCAGCTCACACCGCAGAGGGGAACCCCTAACAGTCCTAATCGTTGCTGTTCATGGAGCACTTGGGGTCTACCAGCACTGGGCTAGGAACCTGGAATAGATTGTCTTGTTTCCACGGAGGAGGGGGAGACTCAGAGGACTTGCTTGGGGCTCCACAGCCAGGCCCAGGCAGGAATCAGACCAAGGTCAAACTTTCCATTTAGCACACTGCCTCAGATGTGCCTGAGGGGCTCCTGGAGAATTCAGACAGGGGGCTTGGTGAGGCTGCAGAGCCCAGACAGCGAGGCCTTCCTCAGGGAACTAGTAGAAGGGTCCTTCCCACATTCGATTTTTGCCAGAGTTCTTGGCTGTGGAGGAAACACAGAAAGCCCAGCTTTCTGGGTTCTCGTTGTGTGACATCAGCTACGTTCGGACACGAGCCGTGCTGCACAAGGGTGCTTCTGTGGTTTTCAGGAGTCCGGAACATCTCGCTCACTTCTGTGGTGCCCTTCAGCCTAGCAAGTGTCCGCAGAGCACCAGGGGCCGGCAAGTTGCCATGCTGAAAGCCAGCGCTAATTTCTTCACGGTCTCGCTGCCCCTCACCTTCCATTCCGAAGCTGAGGAAGAAGCAGCTGGGCAGTGAGGCCCCGCCTGGGCCCAAGGTAACTGCGGAAACACGGGGTATGAGGCAGAGACCGGGCTGCTTCAGGGCACCGGCAGACTGAAAAGCACCCACATGCCAACCCACTGGCGGGGACAGCTGGCGGGGGAGGGGACCTGTGCTCATTCAGGAGGGGATAACTGCCTGCAAAGAGCGCAGGATGTGGCTGAGGTTCCAAAGAGCTCTGAATGCATAACAGGAATGACTAGAACAGTGGCGAGAATGTCAGGAACAAGGAGAGTGGGTAGGACTGACGACTTCCTTGGTGCTAGACTCTGTCCAAGGCACTTCATATACGATTTCTAACTCTTGTGGCAACTTGTAAAACTGATTTTAACCTCCCCATTTCTTGGGAGAATGAAGCCGAGGCTTTGGATGAATGAAAGCACATTATGGATTTGCTCAGATTCAGTCAGAATATAACAGAAGCTGGAAACCCAAACTCAGGCCCAACACTAAAGCTGGTAATCATCCTGCAACTAACAACTGAAGAAATATTTGAGACTTACTATGGGTGGGAGGGGGGCCTATTTGACTTTCCCCCTTTTGCAAAGGGCCCAGGAAAAGTTTCTCCCGTAGGGCCAGTTTCAAGAACAGAACCCCGTTCTCTGGCTTGATCCTGATTCTTTCATCCTTCTTCTCCACCAACCCCCACTGCAGCCTCCCCCGACCCATGTCCCCCAACCCATGTCTCCCCACCCCAGCGACCTCCAGAACTCCAGAGGCTGAGGCCCCACCCTACCGCCGGAACTGCCCCGGAGCTTGCTCACCCGCAGCCGGCGCCCGAACACGGTGACCTGGCCCCGAGCCTGCTCCTTGCGCTGCCGCCACTCCACCAGGTTCAGACCGTTGTCAATGGGCAGTGTGACGTTCCTCTTGCCCACGGTGGGGTTGACAGTGCCCGCCAGCAGGTGGGGCTCAGTCTGCAGCGCCACCTCCATGCCGTTGGCCAGCAGCAGCCGCAGGGAGCCATCGGCCCCAATGTAGTAGCTGTTCCGGACCTGGTCTGAGGGAGAGGAGAGGGACCGGCTCTGTTCAGAAGGGCTGCGCATGAAGGGGGCTGGGGGTGTGTGCATCAGGGCAGCAGTATGTTATTAAATGGGCTTATTTTTCTGATAAGGGAAACAGAACGTTATCAGTGAAGAAAACTAGAAAATAGAAGGAGATGGTCTGTGATCTTAGTACCCAAAGAAAGCCATTGTAAGTATCTTGTCTATTTCTAGACTTCAGGATATTTCTGAATACCTTGATAGCTCAAAGTAATTCATATGGTTTTTCACTGATCATGGTATTATGCTGTTGAATATTTCTCCTAAATGTTTCTCTTAAAGACTGCATAATATTCCATCATATGGAAATACCATAATTTATCTAACCAACTCTCAAGGAGATATTGTTTCATAATTACAAAGTTAACACTGCAAATAAACATACCGTAAACATTGTGTTAAGTGGGAGAAGTTAGACACAAAAGACCACATGATGTATCAATGAGTCTTTACATGAAATGTCCGATTTCATGTAAAGGCCAATTCAGAGAGGCAGAAAGTAGATTAGTGAGGGAAAGGTAGAATGGGGAGTGACCACTTATGGGTATGAGCTTTCTTTTTGGGACTGATAAAAATTTTCCAGAATCAGATAGCATTAATAATTGCACAACTTTGTAAATATACTAAAAACCCTATGAGTTGTATATTTTAAAAGGGTAAATTGTATATTTAAAAAATTTTTTAAAGGGTGAATGTTATACTATGTGAATTACATCTCTATTAAAAAATATGCTTTTTTTGATAAAACACTGTCTTCATTTTGGGTTAAGTTACTAGAACAAAGGGTTGAACATTTTTAAGTTTCTTAATATACACCAGGGTAACAATATTCTTTATAACAAGGTGAGAAATAACTCCAATAGTCAACTGACAGAATGTCAAACATATGTATGTTTTAAGTCATTGCCATATATATATATATATATACACCAACGATTTAAAAATAAATCTGATTTTGAAATTTTAAGCCCGATTAAAACATTTAAAATTAGGATCTTTAGCTAAAAGAAACTTCTGGAGAAGAGTAAATTTCAGCTGTAAAAAGCACACAGTTCTTTTCTAAAAATGGAAATATCTCTGAATTTGTGCTACAGTCAGTTTTCTGCCTCTTGCCCTTCCTCAGTTGGTGCTTCTGTCTGCACCTGCCCCTCTTCCATAAACGCCAGCCTGAGTCCTCGCTTCGAGGCTCTGTTTCATTGTCATTTCTTCCCAGGAGGTTCCCCAATTCCTTGGTCAGAACGAATGCCTCCTCTTCCCTTAGCCTCCTTATGGGTCCCATTAGTGGTCCTGCAGTCGAGGGGGTGCAGGGATTACCATTCTGGTAATGAAGGCATTCTCAAATACCTAAGTGTCTGCTGTGAGAGGGGACAACTGCCCAGAGATGGAGAGCACAGCCTCCAGAGCCGGGCAATCAAGGTTTAGGTTCCAGCCCTGCCACTCTCTTGGGCCAGTTCCTTAACAGGGCATGCCTCTGGTTCTTCATCTGTACCTTGGGGATAATAACTGTACTCTTACCTCATAGGATTAAATGGGATAATGACAATGAAGAGCTGAGAGTAGAACTTGGCATGTAGTGAGTATGACATAAATATAGCTATTACTAGTTTTATGTGCCTGGCACTGTACTAGTCACTGTCATGTGTATCCCTTGTCCTCTCCCCTCTATCTCCATTGTCCCATTTCACAGATCTGTCACAGTGAACTGATCATGGGTTTTTAAGAGCTCCCTATGTCTTTTAAGTCAGTGGTTAAGAGAATGGGTTCTAGAGTCTCTTTGTCTTAGTCTAAATACCCTAGCTGGCATGTGTCCTTGGACAAGCCGCTTAAACTCTCAGTGACTTCCTGTCTTCATTTGGAAAATGGAGATGTTCATAATACCTCGGAAGGCTGTGACAAGCTGACACAGGACTATGAATGTAGAACACTAAAAATCTGCTTTATACTTACTAAGTGTTCCAAAATGTTAGCTATCACTGTTATTATTGTATATGCTCAGTAAACAGTTGCTGGATTGAACTAGATATGTTACCGGCTATGTTAAGCCAAAAAGAAAAAAAAAAAAAGAAAAAAAAAGAAAAAGGTGTAGTTTTGTAGGAAACCCTCGCCAAGTCTTCCCAGCATCAGATCAGGTCCTTCCTCTGCCATTCCCTTCCTCTCTCCATCCTTCTCCCGTTCTTTCTCTCTCTCACACACGGAATCCCAAGATCTGCCTTAAACTTGCTATGAATTATTCACTGGCAATCTGTATTTTACTTCCTTCGAACAGTGGAAAAGCCTGTGTCAATTTATCTTTTAAAGCTGCTTTTTGCTGAATGCACACACGTCCATTAATGGTGACTTTGGATGCAATGGTATCTTGTAGAGGCCCATCTCAAATGATCCCCATTTAATGTGAGCTGTGACTCCCCAAGCCTGCCCCTCATTAGCAACTGCTTCTTATTTCTTCCCAGTCCAGACGTAAGATGAAGCTGAAAGAGCTTTTCTGCAAGACTCTACTGAGGCGGCTGCCAAATGCAGCATCTAAGCCTGGCATGAAAGAAGGGAAGGGAGCGTGGCAGAGGAACCAAAGAGGAAACACAGGTACGGTGCTTCCCGGATTCAGGGAGGCATTCTTCCTTTCCCCACTTTCATGTTTCTGAAATTGGAATGTGTCTTAAGTCCTTGTATGAATTTTGAGCAGCGTGTCTCCCCCTCCTCTCCAAGCTGAAAAGTTGCTATTAAATTTTGACAGTACATTTTAAAAGTGAGGAAATGCGGTGCTTTTGAATTAAAAAAAAGTTGCCTGAATATAGGAAAGGCTGAGTTAACTTCTGAGAAAAGTGCCGCATGCCAGCTCAGAGGTGTGGAGGGGGTAAGACAGTCCGAGCCATCAGGGGCCCTGCTGTCCTTGGCCAGGCAGAACCCGACTGGCTTGGAATTGGCACCTTCCCTTGGCGATAACCCAGTCAGAGCATAAACACCTGGAGTGTGTCCCAACCCACTGCCGCAGCTGCTGGTGGGGAAGGAACCGCAGGGTATCGTTTCTCTTTCTTTGAGAACGGCTATTGTTCTTTGAGCTTCTTTACAGGCATGGGTTTACATTTGTGAGTAAAAACAGTTGTGAAAATACACAGTTATTTTTTTAAGGTAAATAAAAGCGCCAGTTATTAGGTAAGAGTTCATTAATCCAACAAGTACTTAGTAATACTACGGGCCTGGCCTGTCGTGGTCACTTTACGTACGGTGTGTCAAGAGTTGGTCTGAACAATGTGTATGAGGCACGTGTTGCAATTCTGCCCCATTTCCCAGGCCCAGAGACTGAGGCTCAGAGAAGAGTGAGTCCACCCAAGTCACAAAGGGAGGAACCAACACAGTAGGCCGGGGGACCCCGGCCTGTCTGCTCCAGAGCTTCTGCTCCTTGCCTTGCCTCACACCATTCAACATGGCCTCAACTTGCTTTCCTTTCCTCGAGGAGAAAACTGAGGGTCCCCGTGACGTGGTGGCTGAGTCAGGACTAGAATTTGTGCCCCCGAATCCTAACCCAAGGCTCTTTTACTACTTGTGTCAAAGCTTTTGTGAGTACCAAAAGCCATCAGGAAGGTGGGGGGAAAGAAACCGAGCAAGGCTTTCCCTAGTGATAGCTTTTTTTCCCCCCATGCTTACTAAAGCCAATAAAGTGGCAAGTTCCACTCTGGGTCACCGTGTCCCATGAGGACAATTGAGGCAGATGGTTAGTTCACAGCAAGTTTTTATCCCTGTGATTTACCTAAAGCTGAAAGGTCAACTCATACCAGGGATTATCTGATGTGTGTGGGGAGGAAGGGTCTCTTCCCTATGGAATCCTAGGGAAGGCTCAAACTGTTCTCGCCTGAGCTTCTGGAGGGATTTCTCCATCCCTAGATCCCTTTCATGATTAAGTGTCATTATTACTGTCCTTCATCCTCGCCCACCCCAGGGTGAGAGTGGGAACCATTAGAATAGTGGAACAGTGAGGTCACCTGGATGGGCAGCTGGTGCACTCTCTTTCCTTGGTTCTGATGATAATGGGATGAAACAATGGACCATGACTTGGAAGCTTCTGGGAGAGAATATACGGGACTTGGGCCGTTGGGTTCTGCACATTAGATGCCAGCGCAGAGAGAAGCCAGTTGTATCGCTCTCCTGTTCTTGGGCGGCTCTAGTAGCATTTTATTTCTTACATTATCCTCTTCCAAAGGGGTCCCTTCACCCCTGTGCCTCGAAGTCCCCAGGCTCCCCACCTGGCTTACCTTGCAGGAGTGTATAGAAGGCACCGGAGGCAGACAGGTTGGTGGTTATGGTGATATCATCCTTGCTGGAAGTCTCTACCTGGACATGCACCGAGCTGTCTGTATCACTTCGGAAACTGCTCACCTGGCCAGTAGGGAAGGTCACATTGGTCAGGCGGCCAAAGCTGTCGTACCTGAAAACCAAGGGGTGGCTCTGAGTGACAGAAACATAATGGTGCTATTGCTGGAACATGGCATGTTCTACCCTGTGCCCCAGTTTGGTGTGTTCTGCTTTCCTCTCTGGTTAGATACATTGCCATGAGTCCTCCATCTCCTTGCACATGGCTTTGTTTTTTGTTTAAAAGATTTTATTTAGGGACACCTGGGTGGCTCAGTTGGTTAAGCAGCTGCCTTCGGCTCAGGTCATGATCCCAGCATCCTGGGATCGAGTCCCACATCGGGTTCCTTGCACGGCAGGGAGTCTGCTTCTCCCTCTGCCTGCCTCTCTGTCTGCCTGTGCTCGTTCGCTCTCTTTCCCTCTCTCTGACAAATAAATAAAATCTTAAAAAAAAAAGATTTTATTTATTTATTTGACAGACAGATCACTAGTAGGCAGAGAGGCAGGCAGAGAGAGAGGAGGAAGCAGGCTCCCTGCCGTGCAGGGAGCCTGATGTGGGGCTCGATCCCAGGACCCTGGGATCATGACCTGAGCCAAAGGCAGGGGCTTTAGCCCACTGAGCCACCCAAGAGCCCCATCACATGTTTTTTTTTTTTGAGAAGTGACTCTACCAGCTAATATCTGACTACAGGCAAATGACTTACCTCACTGAATCTTTGCTAATTCCATGAAGTGGAGACAATGACCCCGGCCCTGCCTGCATGGCAGGGTTACTGTGGAGGAACATGTCAGGGTGGCCTGTGGCTAAAAATAGCCACCCATGTGGGGTGAGATGATGGGGGCTCTCAGAGACCCAGGCTCTTAGAGCAGGGGAACTCCCAGAGGTGAGGGGGCCAAACTTGATTCTTGAACTCCCTCTCAAAACCCCGACGGCTGGTGATACAGGTTGTTCCTGAATAACATAAGAGATGGGGCTTCCTACAAAGACCCTGCGGGAAGGGGGCTCTGAATCCAAACCAGGATCTTGCCACCACACAAGGAGGCTAAACAAATGGGCTCTTGCAACCCCTTCCCATCTCGACTTCACAGCCAGCGCCAAGCAGTTGTGTACGGGCTTCGTCTATCTGCCGTCGTCACAGCTCACAGTTCTGCTCTGGTATGGGCTTTCTGAAGCATGACAAATGAATCTTAATTCCCTTTTCCATTCCTGAGAATAATAAAAGAAATGCCTACCATTACCAAGCACCTACCGCGCTACAGTACAGCGCTTCTCAGACCTTTTGCTTACTCCTTGCAACTTACTTAAAAGGTATAAATGATCTCCTCTCTGGAGGAGGCTCAGAAAAGTAAAGTCACCTGCTCAAGGTCTCACAACGGATACGTGTGGTGAAGTCAAAATTCAAACAGATCTATCTGCTTCCAAGCTGCCCCTTGCTTCTCTGCCCTCGCCCAGCATTTCCGAGCTGTCCATTTGTGTCTGTTGCGTGGGTTCTCCGTGCAGCTCAGTGAGCGGGTGCTGGCAGGGAATAGGCTGTTAACACTTCAGTTATAATTTTTAATTGTGGGAGAATGAAGTGTAAAAAGGTAGGTTTAATAGCCTTTTTGCCCTTGTGTGTGAATGGGAAAACCGGTCTTCATCCAGATGTTAGTATTTCTGACGTTGGCTTATGCTCAGGCTGGCACATGGCTTCCGTGGTATGTCTCCCCCCATGGTTCTGGGTCTCCCTACTAGACATTTCCCCACTGCTTTGCCCCTGGGACCCGAGGGATTTAATGATGGTGAAATGAAGGGCCCGAGTGTTTAGCGCTGTCCTGGCTCTTCCTCTGATCCTTCAGCTGCACCTGGTTTCCTGCTGGGACCCCTGGGGGCTGCAGCATCTACGGGTTCAGGTAAGACTTGAGAGGTGAGACTCGGCAGGCATTTGCTAAGCAATTTTCTGCTCAAGGTCAGCTGTGGGTGCTGCATGGATTCTGCCTCCTGCTAACTCTTTTGTCCCTGTGCCTGGGACTGACCGTGGCACTCTTTACCTTGGCATAGTCTCTCACAAATGGGGTGCTGATTAAAGGTCTTTTGAATGAGTCTTGGACCCAAGACCAACTCTGGGATTAGCTGAATCTCTCTGTTGCTAGGGTTTGAGGCAGTGGGACGGAAGCCCTTTCCAACATGGCAAGCAGCATGGGAATCTCTAATACCTACCTTGGGCTTAGGCTTGGCAGAGCAAGGGTGTGGGCTGTATCAATCCTTCCAGCTCTCCTATAGGCACCTTAGGGGCTGTGGAAACCTGCTTCTTGTCATGATTTCTCATCTTTCTTCCTTAGCACCGAGTCAGGTTGTAAGAAATCATCAGTCTGGCATCAGAGAGTGTGACGATGTGGCTTAAAACCCAGACCGGAGGGTCACAGGTCAGGATGCCACTCAGAGCGGGGGTAAGGGGGTGATTCTGAGAGACTGCTGCTAGGAAGGAGGCGAGTCTTGGGATAAAGATCTGGAATGTATGTCCTAAAGCCTCTTTGTCCCAGAGATGCTCTCAGAGCTCTGCTCCCTTTAACTCTTGGGGAGGGGGTGTTCTTTTCAACTCTTTATGGAAGGTGGAAATTTGAATAGGAAGGAATTTCACAAAAATGTTTGGAGTGGTTTTCTCTGGGAGGCAGAATTACAAGGGATATTTTATATTCCCCAAATTTAAAAACAATGCATATGGATTATTTCCATAATCAGAAAAGTGACCTCAACCCAAATAATGTCACATACAGAGAGCTCATGAACATGGTCATCTTGGGAAAGAGGCCCTTTTAAATTACTGGCATTTATGGAGTCCCTGGGTGGCTCAGTTGGTTAAGCGTTCAACTCTTGATTTCAGTTCAGGTCCTGATTTCAGGGATGTGAGATGGAGCTCTGTGCTCAGTGGGGAGTCTGCTTTAGATTTCCTCTTTCGTTCTGCCCCCACCCAACTTGGCTCACAGGGGCTTGTCCTCTCTCTCTCTCTCTCAAAGAAAAAAAAATTACTGGCATTTCTGGAGGAGTCTCCTTATAGGACATCTGCCAACATCAATCTCCAGGGCTTTTCAGTAAATATCACTAGGGTACCCCAAATTTTTGAGCCCCAAATCAAGATCCCCAAACTGGCTCTGTCGTGGTCATCTTAGCTATACCTGTGGTCCAAGAGCAGGCTGAGTCCTGTCAGATCCTGAGTCATCTTAGATCAGCAGGAAGATCAATTCCTTCAACAGTTTCACAGGATGGGTATGTGCTGTTCTAGTCTGCTCCTCTGAACACCTGTTACCCACGCACATAGTCTCTATTGAGACTACTTACTTAGGCTATGTAATTTCCTTACTTTTCCTGACCTAACAAAGGATTTTATTATGCCAAGCAAGGTATTTAAAAAGGAGTCTTAGAGTCTTACCGATAAAAATCGATAGGGCGACCACACATTAGGGGGCAGATGTCACTTCAGTAGTACTTTACTGTGGCCTTGCTGAAATGCCACCTTGTAAAGCCTTCCCTGGTCTCTCTCTTGTCCCTTCTCCCAGTGATACCCTGGCCCAGGTGCCTTACAGAATGGGTCCCCTGCATCCTAACAGCTCATGTACAAGCTGTCACCTGCTCCAGCCTGGGAGTGCTTGAGTCAGGACAGGACTGTGGAGTCAGACAGGCTGGGAATCTGGAGTCTACCACCTGCCAGCAATGGAGCCCTGGAGGACTGGCTCTCAGTTCATCTCTTCTTCCCCAGCCCTAGGACTGGCAGAGAGAAGACGGGCAGGGAATGCTACTTGAGCAAAGGAACGAATGCATGACTGGTTCTGCGAGGCCCCTCTGCTGCTCTCTTGGAAAGGGGAGACAATGATTCATTCAAACACTATCTCCTGCAGGACTTGACAGAGGTATGACCCACAGCAGGTACATGGTAAACATCTGCTGAAGGCACAAATACAGAAATAACTGCTTTCACTAGACGATCCTTCACCAGTCTCCGTAGGCATCTCCCCAGAGCTTTGGTCTCCAAGACAGAAAGAGCCTTCGCATAAAGGGAGACAATTGTAATTATTATTGAAGGTGGCCTGTGATACATAATTAAATTGAGCTTGAAGAAGATACAATGAAAAGCCTCATGCTTTCAAGATCTGGTTTTTTCATTTTATACGAGATGGCCGAAAAATAGTAATTTCCACTCCTCACATTTTCCATTAGAGAGACTGAATGTCTTAATTAAATGAACATCAAATAGAACAGCCAATTTATAGAATTTTCTTGCCTCTTATTCATTAATTTCAGTGCCTTCCAGAGCTTGGGAAACACCACTGGATCTCTCTGCAGCCTGATCTCTACCTGTGATTACCCCACCAGAACACTGCTGCTGCTTCCTCTGTGGGGAGGAACTGGGGCTGCCCATCCTGTGGGCCCTGAACACCTGGGCCCCCCTGTCCCCTCTGTGGAGTCCTTTCTCTTCCTGTTACAGAGCTGCTGAGAGAAAGAAGGCTGGTGCCACCCAACAAGGTGGGACAGTTCGCGGCACTCTCTGGATTCCAAGTGGCCACATGATCGGTGACTTCTGAACAATGGCTTAGTTGTGTCTGTTTTGGCTTTACTTGAAATACTGACAAATTTCTTTCTTCCTAACCAAGAGGAAGGAATGTGTTGATATGGCAAAGTCCTTGGAGCCAGACGTTCTAGGCTTTGACTGTAGGCTCTACCCCAGCCAGCACTGCAACCCTAGAGGATGGGCGCTCAGATCTGTTTTCCCACCAACCATCACCCATCACACCACAAATGATATTTTAGGCAGGTTGTATACCATGACCTCTGGGAGCCTCTGTTTTGTTCTCTATAAAATGAAGATTATAACACTTATCTTAGAAACATACAGTGAAGTTCAAACAAGATAACCTATTTAAAGTGAAATGCAATTTTTTTTTTTTTAACCAGGGCCTGCAGGATCCCATGAAACTGCCTTCCCTAGAATGTCAACTCCCTGACTGAAGGGCCTTTGGTCACTGACGTATCCCAGAACTCAGAAGAGTGCTTGGCCTACAGTAGATGCTCAATAATGTGAATGAAAGTCATCTGAAAGACCTGCTCCTTCCCGCCTCTTTTTCCAATTTCACTTTGAACCTGACCACTCCATCCTCCTGTGTTCTGCTACATCTGTTTCTATTTCCCAAACATGCCAAACTCAAGCCGGGGGTTCAGGGTGCTCACATGTAACTGTTCTTTTGGCTGAGAATGGTCTTGCCTCCAATCCTGGTGTGGCTAGCTGCTTTCATTACTCATATTTCAGTTCAAATGTCATCACTTCAGTGAGGCCTTTCCTGAAATAGATAGGTCCTCCCATTTTATTTTATTGTCTTCATTGTATGTATTATCTTATTTACACGTTTATTGGTCTGTTATCTGTCTCTTCCCACTATGATATAAGCTCCATGAGGACAGAGACCTTGTCTGTGTTCTCATGCCTAGAAGAGTACCCAGAATATAAAAGGTACTCATTATGTATTTCTTAGATTAATGAATAAGTAAATAAACAGTAGATGTTATTACTGTTTTTTCAAGCTGTAGATTGAGAAAAACTATAAATTTCACCCCTTTCACCTCCCCTCTTCTGTGTGAGGAAAGGAAAGTTCATGAATATCCATATCCTTTTAGGTACTGAGCACCAGGCTCATCACTGTCTTTTGAGGTGGGCATTACTGTTGTCATTTCACAACTGGTGAAGCTGAGGCTCAGAAAGGATATGTAACTTGCCTAAGATCACATGGCTAGTTGAGGAATATAGTCTCAAAGTAAGTCTGTCTGACCTTAAAGTCTGTGTGCTTTCATCAGGCTTGCCCTAAGAGTGATGTTGTTTCAGGGGAAAACCTTTGTGCTCATCACTACATAAAAGAAATTGTTTGGAAATCTCAAATGGATCAAGAGAACTGATAGTTTTCTCTTCGAGATGCTTTGCTTTGATACTACGGCAACTGACTTTGTAGTGATGCCAACCTCCATCTGGAAGGTACGATCAAGATGGCCAGATGACTGGCTTTTCATTATTTCTTTCCATGGATTTTTCTTCACTCCATTTTCCTGGAGCATCTTTGGAGAATGGGGAATGAAAACACATAAAACATTCATATAGTTGCTGTGAACTTGGCTCTCAGAAGAGGATTGCTAAAGGGCATCTTCACACACATTGCAAGGCTTTCTTCTTCACACTCAATATTTCACATCTCAAGCCATACTATGTTGCAGCTGGTGAGGAAAATGCCAAATTGCTTCTCTGATACTACTTTTGCTGATTGGGATTTTTTTTTTTAAGTTGGAAAATAAAGATGTGATTTTTGAGTTTCATCTACCATTGTTTCAAATGCCATCATTGTCAACGAGTTTCATCTACAATTGTTTCAAATGCCACCACTGTCAACGAGAGGAACTGGATACCATATCCTCTGTGAATAAATAGAGGAGTCATAGCCCATGCACATGAATAGTTCCCTTTGCCTTAGATCCCTATAATAGATGGCATTACTACATCATCATCTTCTCGAAAACCATACCAGAGCTGGGAACTTTTTGGGTTCTGCAATGGAAACTTATATGTGCTGCCTATTTCCTACAGAAATATGGCCTGCCAAAGAATTTTAGCCTTTGGGATTTCTAAGATCTGGCCTACCCTACCACTGTAGGTTTTATCTCTTGTTGATGTTGTACTTGAAGCAGTGCATTTGGTGGAAAGGATTCAGGGACATCTGTGATTGAATTCTGGCTCTGCCACTCATGTGTACAATGTCACAGAGCCAGGCAGTGTCTGTGCTGGTTACTCTCTTTCCCCTCAGGCCCATTCTCTGCTTTTCTCTGTGCCCACAGGAGCTGAACCCCACAGACCACAGCACTTGGGCCCCCTTCTGGCTTGGTTTTGGTTGGATTCAGTCAATGGTAGACAATGGCAAGAGATGGGAGGTCGGGAGGAGAAGTTTTCCTTATTCCCTATCTCCTTTGGTGCTAAATTTCTAACGGCAGCTATATCTGTCCATGATTGCAGTTTCTGTGAGATAGCTTTTTTTACTGGTTATAGCTCCCACGAGGCACTTCAGTAACAATATTCTATTCCTGCCCTGCCTTGCCCTTAAGCCTCAGGGTTGGTCATGACTGTTTACTGTTTTTAGTACCTGGGTGCGTCACCATTCTTTGTAGGTTCCCTTATCCCTTTCTCTACCTCTATAATATTTCTTTATGGGAAAGATATTTTTCCTAGGTATAGTGTTCTGGGTTGATGGGTTTTTTGTTTTTGTTTTTTCCCTTTCAGCATTTCTGTCTTCCAGCTTGCATGGTTTTTGATGAGAAGTCTACTGTAATTTTTCTCTTTGTTCCTCTAAAATGCCCCCACACCCTGCTTTGAAGATTTTCTTTTCCTTTTGTATTTTGAATATATGTCTAAGATGTATGTGTGAGCGTGTGTACTTTGCTTGGTGTTTTCTGAACTTTTTGGGTCTGATTTGGTCAGACCCAAAATTTGGTTGGGTCTACCATTACTTGTGGATAATTCTTCACCATTGTTTCTTCAAACAGTTTTCAAACAAGAAAATATTTATTCTGCCTTGGTTTTTTTCCTCTTCTCTTACAATTTGAATTATAGGTGATGCCTGACTTATGATGGTTTGAGTTAAGATTTTTTGACTTCATAATGTTGCAACAGTGATATGAACTCATGAGAAACCATACTTTGAACTTTTTCTTTAAAGAGGAAACTGATTTTGGTCTTTTATTTATGTATGTTTACTTTTTCATACTTTGAATTCTGATCTTCTCCCAGGCTAGTAATATGCGGTATAACTCTCGTGATGCTGGGCAGTAGTAGAGAGCCATAGCTCTCAGTCAGCCACCTGAATCTTGAGGGTAAACAACCAGTATATTGACAACCATTCTGTACCCATGCACCCACTCTCTTTTTCACTTTCAGTACAGTATTTGATAAGTTACATGAGATATTCAATACTTTATTACCAAACAGGCTTTGCATTAGATGCTTTTGCCCAAATGTAATTTGGCAAATACTAATTTAATTATTCTAAGCACATAAAAGTTAGGCTGGGCTAAGGATATTTGGTATGTTAGGTGTGTAAGATGCATTTTGACTTAGAGTATTTTCAATTTACAATAAGTTTGTCAGGATGTAATCCCCTTGTAAGGCAAGGAAGATCTGTGCATTCATATTAAGACCAGATGATATTGCCTCCTAGATCTTGGATGCCCGGGTTTTATATTTTTTCACTATTTTTTTTCTCTTTGTATTTCAGTTTGGGTAATTTCTATTGACCCATTTTCTTTCTTTAGCTGTGTCATCTACTGATAAGCCTATCAAGGCATTTTTCATCTCTGTAACTGGTTTTCATTCTAGATTTCCATTTGATTTTTTCTTATAGTTTCCATTTCTCTGCTGAAATTTTCCATCTGATCTTTTATATTGTTCACCTTTTCCATTAGAGCTTTTAACATAATTACAGTTATTTTAAATCCCCTGAAATATAGTTTCAGTATCTGTGTCATACCTAAGTGTGGTTCTGATGATTCCTTTGTCTCTTTGAAGTGCACTGCCATTTATAACCTTTTTGTATGTTTAGTTGAATGTCTTCTGTAGCACACCAGAGAATGAGGTACCAGGTTTTATATGTGGATATGGGCATGAGTTTTCTTCTGCTAGGACGTTAGTGAAGGGGTATGAGTTAACTTATTAGGATTTGGGCTGGCTTTGAAGTCTGATGTTTCTCTGGATAACTTTAGTGCACTGGAGGCTTTGAGTTCCTCTAGCAATACCTTGTGTTTAGGGTGCTAAACTGGTTTGTCAGAGGAGTTTTTTTTCCCTTAGTGTCAACTCCATCCTAAGCTTTAGCTCCCCTGTTTATGCTGGGCCTCAGGGAAGGTCTCTTTCCAGGCTCTTGTCCCTCTTCTGTCTCTTTTGCAGTAGTATTTTGCTTTCCATTGCTGTGTTTGGCTCTTTAGCTAAACAGTGTTGGCACGTGGTGAGCTAGAGAGTTTTCCATGGTTCCAAATTAGCCACAGTCTTATGTATCCATGTGTCCCTGAGTCTCAAGAGTATGGGCTCTTCTGTCCTCCTGCCCCTCTTCCTGCTATAATTCTGGGCCCATTACATATCACTCTCCCCTCCTAACAAAGGTTAAATTCTTTTTTCTTCCCTCATTCAGGGGCAGTGGATCTCTACCATTGCCTAAGGAGGACAGTGTTAGTTAGTTGCCCTTCTCTCCACAGATTAAGGCTTTTGTTCTATATGGGAGATAAGGTGAATTAGGTCTGGGTGCAGCAGGCAGATACTTGTGCCCTTTCCCCAAGTCTACCACAGTAGATGTTTTCTTACATCTTTCTCTACTCTTTTCTGAGAGTACCTGTTTGGGCTGTGGAGAGAAGTTATGAAGAGGATGTGGGGTCTCCCACCCAGGTTCTGCAGCCTCTAATGGCTTCATACTCTCTTGCCAGTACACACTTAGCCATCCTGAATTCGCCAGCCCCCCTAGCTGAACCCTCTGACCAGCTGCATTGACCCCCAGTAAGCTAGTGCTCACATCTTGTCTTTCTTTTCAGGAGTCTCTCTCCTTGGATTTGGTTAGGTGGTTGCCTTGAGACCTTAGTGAGGGAGTTTAAGAAAAACTCATGAATCTACCATTTGTCTAGCTTATTCCTACTGTAAGTCTGGGAATGATGCACTTTCTAGCTCTGATATCCTCCAGCAAAATCCCAAAGCTAAGTGTCTTTATTTGAACCATTTGAGTTGAATTCTGTGTCCTGCTGGATACACTGATAATGCTGGAGCTGGGTTTGATACTCTTGATACTCTTCTCACTACAGTGTGTTTTTCCTCCCTTCTTTATTTCCCTTCCCTGCATTTACATTTCACTCATAAAATACTGACTGAGCACGTACTAGGTGGCAAGCCCTGAGCTTGAGAGAGAGGTAAATTAGTTAGGGTCTCACAGCATTTAGTGTGAGCAGAACTATGACAGGAGCTGTCACAGGGCACCATGGGAGGCCAGAGCTAGTTACCCCTGTGAAACTGAGGGAAGCCAGCTGCTCATGCCCACCCAGCAAGTGAATTTTGGAACCAGCCCCATGTTCACCAGGCCATTTTCTTAGCCACCGAATGTCATCTGGCCAGGAGCCCAAGTCTGAAATTAATGATAACACATACTGGAGATGAGGAGTGCATTACAGAGCTCTTTGAGGTTTTCTGCCAGCAGACCTGTGGGCTGAGGGGAGGAAGGACTGTGAACTCTCTAAGTCAAGTTGTCTGCAGTGTGTGATGTTTATGTTAGATGTATTATTTAATCTGTTGAAAGGATCAATAAAGCCAACTTAAAACTTGTTTCAGTAACAGCCCATGTTACAGGCAAGCCTGGGCTTAATTTTTTTTTTTTTTAAGTATTAGAACATTTGGACTGGAATCCATTAAACCCTCTGAAGGAGCTAACAATAGAAAATTCACTAGGGCAATGGTGCTTTGGCAAAATCTGTCAAAATCTGTGTTAAGAAACATCATAATAATGGGGTGCTGGGTGGCTCAGTTGGTTGAGAGTCTGACTCGATCTCAGCTCAGGTCTTAATCTCAGGGTAATGAGTTCAGGCCTCCTGTTGGGCTCTGTGCTGGGTGTGGAGCCTACTTAAAAACAAAAAAAAAGAGGAAAAGAAAAAAGAAACACCACAGTAATGATAAGACTGCATCCTAACTTCCAGGGAGCTTCACCCTTTGCAAGTTTTTTTTTTTTTAAACCTTCTGTATTTATTTAGTTTGTTGATCCTCATAATGCCCCTGAAATAGGGTAGGGGAAGCTTGATTTCTGTCTGGTTGAAACCTAGGTCTGGAAATCAGCCAGCCAGCCTCTGAGTCACATGGCTAGCTATTTTCAGTGAAAATAGCTGTCTTGTACCCTGGCTTTGTTCAGTCTGAGCTGAACCATTTTTCCTTGACCTACCCTGCATGCCTTTTTCCAGCCCAGTTTGGATATTCTCGGGGACTTGCCCCCTTTCCTAATTCTTACCTTGATTTTTCAGACTTGATGTTTGATTCTGCTCCTCTGGTTTCAGTTCTGATTCTTGCCTACTTTAATTACAACTCTGGTTTGCTCCTTTGACTAGTTTCCTTCCTGCAGCTCCTGGGTACTAACTTTCACGCCCAAACAATATTTCTGTAATTACTGCTATGTCCACTCACATTGCTTGAAATGACGAGGATGATGACGAGGATGATGACAGCAGCAGCTATCAGTTGAGAAGTGCTGATGAGTAAAACATGGTGTTTTCCATAGTTTATCTCATTGACATTTCTAACCTCAGACTATCCCTATGATACAGATACTGTTTTTATCCCTACCATCCAGAGAAGTCACCGAGAACTTCGGTGAACCCACTCAGTGTCAGTGAAAGAATGCGGACTTGTGTTCCAGGTCTGCAATGCATCACTGTGTAATTTTAGACTGGTTCCTAATCTCTCTGTGCCTCAGTTTGTTCATCTGTAAAAACTGTGGAGGATAATTTCTCTGGTCTCAGGTTGCCATGAAGATGAAATTGGAAAGATCTTGTCACACAGTAAGATATCAAGATAGGTAAGTTTGTCTTTTAATTTTAGGGCTTTTGTCTTCCATTCTCAGGGAATTCTTTGGCATTCCAAATGCCATTTTCTAAATGGTGATTATACTACCTTTCTCTTCTTCATAAAATAATTATGACTATATATTTCTTTGAGAAGGACAGGGAGCAGGGAATGGGATCCTTTCTGGTGGAGGAATAGGAAATGGTTTTAGATTTCAGGGTTAGTTGACAGCAATGGTTGCCGTGATCCGTAAGCATTCAGTTTGGGATTTGAAGGAGTGACCTTGGGAACTAATTGAGTGAGCCGACTTGCTCTGACAAAGAAACCCCTGTATTGGCTAAGTAACGTATATATACGAGATTTCCATTGGGCAATGGAGGAAAATTGAATTATTTAGTGTATTTCCATTTCAATGAGTTAATCAAGATAATTGCTGTTTTCCTGGATCTTTGTCTTTCTTTGTAATTAACAAGGCCCTTGTTTGGAGACAGGAATTTAGCCAGTGAACTTTGCACGAATTACTGTGACTTTTTTTTTTTTAATTTTTTTGGGTGCAAATTGTTTTAAAAATCTGTTACAGATCTTTTGCCTTTGGATTCTAGGACTATGAGAAGCAGATGCGTGATCAAGCCTGAGAAAAATTTATAGTTCAAGGATTTAAATTCATTTGGGATTAACAAACTCAGCAGGAGGCAGCAGGGCGGGGCTGATAAAGCCTGAGCTCCAGCAGCAGACAGACTTAGGTTGTGATCTGTGTTCTGCCCTGTTCTCACGATTAACAGGGAGCCTCTCTGAGCCTGTTTCTACTTCTGTAGAAAGGATACTGTCGCTCACCTTCCAGAGTTGTTATGAGGACTAAATGCAATAATGTGATTCCTAGCCCATCTCTGGGGCTCAAAAGTCTACTTCCTTCCCCACCTCCTGCATACCTTTGGAATAGTCACACACTCAGTAGTCTCAGTTATTTGGGGTATGGCTAGGACCGTGAAAGAAAACACTAAAAAAAAAAAAAAATCTGAGTGGCAAAAAGAGAAGGTACAAAGTCTATTCATTACACTAGCTCCTAGAGAGAGAGCTCAGATACCCGGGTCTTTGATTCTGGCTGGGACTGGAATGAGCTGAACTTCTGGTTTTCTGACCACACCCCTCAAGAAGCCCTACCTTGGAGGAGGTGAGCTCCTTGTGGATGCCACGGCTGAAACCCACAGAGCCATCATAGCGCCAGGCATAGGAAGGAAGGAGTAAAATGAAACCTTGCCCCAGGGGAGCTGATCAAAGAACAGTTTACAACCCTCTTTGGGCAGGGGCGAAGGGTTCCATAGCCTCGTGTCCTCCCTTCTGATGTAATATGCAACTGTGGTTGTTCCTTATTAATGATCTTGACTCATAAAGAGAAAGGTTTCATTATGTCTCAATAACGGGTTTGAGAAGGGAGGCACGGAAAGCATTTGTTAAGTTCCACCCAAAATGGCTAAAATGATAAAAAAATGTTTTGAAACTTGCAGAGGTGAGTTTGGATTAGGTGGGCATCTACATGGAACTTGTCATCGTTTCTGAAAGTGGTCATCTGGAGCTGCCAGCACCCTGTCGAGTACGTTTCATCTCCATTCCCTCCCTGGGGGATATTGGGCAGGTTATTGCCATTGTACAGATGTGGCAACGAAAGCCTAGAGAGATGCAAGCCCAAGTCTCCTAATGCCAAAGCTCATGCTTTTCCACGACATTACGTTCTTGCCTAGGAGCAATCGTCTGTGAAATGAACATGCAGAACACATTGTAGGTAACAGTTTGCATCCCAAATTCTGAGCCAAAATGAAATCTATCTAAAAACTAACGCTCTACCAACTTACCTCTAATCGTACAATATATTTCATGAAACAAAACTGTCAAATGCCCTTGTGGTGATACTTACTCATAAAATGTTGTCCATCCATTTTCATTGCTTTTGGTTGCCAGCAGGCCAGAGTTGCCATGGTATGTCATCATGGCCAACTCATGTCCTTGTGTGGTCACGCTCCTGAGTGCACTGTTGGTGCCCATGGTCACCCAGTACACTTGGCCATCTGGGACCACCAGCCAGAGAGGCATCCCGGTAGAGTCCCGGCGGACATTCACCATGTTGCCGTTGTTGTCTGTGATGAGTGTGACATCACCATCTCCCGTGTATGTAAAGTTGTACAGATAATCTCCTGTGGGCAGACTCTGGGTGTACAGATGCTTTCCACTGGTATCAAACAAGTAGAGCTCCTGGTCAATGGGTGAGGACAGCTCATACATGTTCTGGGTGTTGAGGAAGGGCTTGTTCTTTCTGATAAACCGAATTCGGATATTCCCCAGGTCAGCCACGTAGAGCTCCCCGTCGGCACACACAGCCAAGGAAGACGGTGTATTCAGCTTCGCATCCTTGGCATAGCCGTCATCTCCAGAGAAACAGTCACAGTTGGCATCATTTTTACAGTCACAGCCACTGGGGGCTCCTGCAACCAGTGAGATCTCTCCGCTGGTGGTGACCTGCCGGATGCGGTTGGTCTTCTTCTCGTCCGTCTCTGCAATGTACAGGACCCCATTGTGTGAGACAGCCAAGGCGGTGGCTGACTCCAGGGTTGCGTGGATGGCCACCTTGCTCAGCAGGAAGTGGTCGATGCCGGGGACCTGGCAGTGCATGGGTCTCCCGGCGACGATGCGCACCTGGTGGTTTTCAGAGATCTGCAGGACCACGTTGTTGTCAAGGACGTAGAGGGAGTTGTCCATGGGGTTGATGGCTAAGTCTGTGGGCCACTCCAGGCGAACCTGCCAATGGACACAACCAGTACTCAGGGGCCTGGCAGGGTGCCCGCCATGAATCCTCCCCCAGCCTGTATAGCTCTCTAGAATGTTCCTAGTGCCTTTAGAGGCTGTCCTGCCTGATCTCATGGCGGCCCAAGAACAGATGTCAATCCTCTGATCAGAGGGAAACATGCAAGCGCTGTCACTGAGACACCTGATGATCTCCATTAGACTCACAAAACATGAAGAAGGGAATAAAAAGGAAAAAAAAATAGGCAAAGAAACAAAAAAATAGATGGGAGATAGACTTGGGGGCCAGAAAGGCTTAGGTTCAGATCCTAACCACCTCCCATTGTGACCTTGGGCAAGTTACTTTGCCTCTCTGAGCCTCGGATTCACATCTGTGAAATAGGACTGACAACAGGGTCAAGTGCCCCACAGTAAGAGTGTGAATAATGACAGCTAAGGTGATGGAGGTGGGAGGGGAGGCAGATGGAGTCTGGAGGCTGAGGCAGGAGTTGTTCAGGTGTCTTAGAGAAACTCTACACAAACTGATGATACAATACCCAGATAAAAGACGGCATCTCAACCCACTGGGTTCATGGATGAACACGTGCCTAGGGGCTGGGGATGTAAAGACCAAATAGCCCCGGCCCCTGACAGCTCCAGACCAGTGATTCTCAAATTTGGTCATACATTCCAATTACCTGTGGTAATTTTAGAGAGCTCTGGCACACACATCCCACCTCTGGTCAGTGAACTCAGATCCCTGAGTGTGGAGCTCAGGCAGCAGCATGATTTCGAAAGCTTTCTGGGTGATCTGAATCACTCAGACTGGGAGTCACAATGGAATCCTTTCTCCACCGGGAGTGATTGGTGGACCAGTGGTCCTGACACACACAATGGAGCTGGTCAGAAACATGGGATGGCAGGTCTCACCAAACCTACGAATCTGAAGCTGAATTTCAACAGAACCCCTGGATGGCTCCTGCGCACACTGAGGTTTGTGACTCCCTGCTCTAAATAATGGTTTCTAGCGCCTCAGAGAACAGGTCCTCCTGGAAGAGATTCAAGAAGGTGGCCCAGGGGAATGAGGGGTTTTCCGAGGTCCTGGGGCCCATGCCTGAGCCTCATCTGTGCCAGGCTGGGAAGCTGGCAGGGATGGCGGGGGGGCTTTCAGGCACACTGGGGATGCTGCTGGCAGGGTCTGAGATGAGGAATGCTTTGTTGGTGGACGTGGAGGCTGGGTTGCTGAATTTAGCACAGTGGGAGGTGACTGTCCCAAGGGAAGCCACTTGCCAGGTGTGTCCCCAAGGGGCAAGGGTCACACTGCACATGGACTGGAAGTGTCGTCTTCATCTGATTTGTGTACCCTGTCCCTAGGGACTCATCGCCTTAGGTTCCTGACAAACTCTTGACATTCTGTCCAGTTTCGGACTTGCTTAAATACACTTATTACTTTAGATAAGAGATTTCTCTTTCAGGAATTCACTCTTGTACACCCTTGTCTGCGAGGGTGTACATCACAGCCATCTTTAATAATGGCGAACAACTGCCACCAACTCAAATGCCCAACGACAGAGAACTGGCCAAATAAATTATAGTATTTAGTTCGCCCATAAGGAGGAATATTCTGGGTAGCCATTAAAAGCACTAATGTTATGGGTGGATATTTAATGACACGGGAAAATGCTTGCTATGTATTAGTTGAAAAGAACAGGTTACAGAATTGTAAGCCCAGTGTGATCCCAACTGGGGGAAACATGGCAACCACAAATTAGATAAATTACAGACAGAGGGGAGGTTAAAAGCTTGGGGATTATACATCAAAATGTTAACCACACTCAGGTTTGTGGTAATTTTAACTTTCTTCTCTGTAATTTTTAACTTTCTTACATTTTCTACAGTGTCCATGTGGTGGTTTACTATTATAAAAAGAGACATCAGCAAATTACACACATGTGAGATGTGGCCACCTCCATTGGACCCTTCAGTTCAGGGCTGTCCACAGGCCCTGTTTCCTGGCTTTCTGTCTCCTGCCTCCCAGCCTGGGCCCCTTGGCCCCCACAGAGCCCAGCGAGTTGGAGCTAGAGCCGCTGGCCAGAGGTGCTTCTTCACACTTGCTAGTGCTCTCTGGAGCACAGCATCACAGCAGCCCTTGGCTGCATCAAGAACAGTTTACTCTTAAGTGACAGGGGAATTTTCAATTTCCTAAAACCCATTTCTTGTCAACACTGGCTGCTAAATATTTTATGCCTTCTGGTCCTGTGGCACCTTGGGGACCTGGTTGCCCAGACCGTTCCGCCAGTCATTATGATGAAAAGATGGCTCCCTGATGGGTGGGTGGGGAGGGGGAAGGAGGAGAGGGAAAAGGGGGCAGCGATGAAGAGCAAACGCCTTCCAGCTCTCTCCCTCCTTCCTGCTGCTTGCACAGAGGCACCTGGGAAAGAAGGAACACAGCTCTTGGAGTCTGTCCTTGCTCTGTCACAGAGCCCATGTGATGGTTCTGGAGCAGACCAAGCACACAAGCTTCTCTGATTTCACCTCCTAGGAATGACCGCCGCGCCAAGACTTAATATCCCTGTCACCACCAGGAGGAATGATTCTTTAGAATTCCCGTGGTACCTCTGGCTCCCGTTTTTTGCGGTCCTGAGAGGGGATGGAGCTCCCTCTCCCCTGTCCTCCTGAATATTCTGTACCTTCCTCAAAACACTCTGAGATGACTGTCTTGTTGCAGGTATCTGTTCTCAGAAAATGGGCTGCCAAATGGATGAATGAATGAATGAATGAATGGTGAATGGCATGGAGCGCGCCAGGGATCTGAGGCCAGGACAGCTCACTTCTTGCCTCAGTCCCACAGTTACTAAAGGTGTGAGTGACTTAAAGACTTTGAACTTCTTTCCTCATCTGAAAATGGAGGTAATAAATATTACATAGAGTAATTGTGAGGATCAAACAAGACACTGTATAAGGAGTTTCTTTGCAAATTATAAAGAGAATGAATATTTACAGCTTGTTATTGGCTGCCAGGCATTGTGTTAGGCAAGTTATGTTCATGATTTCATTTCAAAATTTATTTCCACACCCCTGATGGAACCTAGCATAGGGCTCTGTATGTATAACTGCATTTTTTTAACCCACCAAGCCTCAGTTTCCTTATCTGTAAAACAGGGTAGACAAACCCCTTGGGATTTATTGTGACAACTAAGTAAGAAAAGCAGTCATACTCATCCTGTATTCCCATTTCTAACAGTGCCTGGCACACACTAAGTTCTCAAGAAATCATTTTGGAACCCCGTACAGAGTCATACTCTGTAGCCTGCTGAGCTAGGAATGAATTCCCTCTTTTGACTGGGTTGCAACATTTTTCGTTCCTTCTCTACTCTATGCCTCCCTCGAGTTTCTCCTTGGTCCTGGTCTTCATCTCCTCCCAGGGGAGCCGAGTTCCTTGGTCTGCTGCTTTGGACTCTTGCCTCTAGCTGTGTTCTTGGCTCTCTGGCTTATCACCCCACTCCCAGGGGCCAGTGAAATAGCCTGGAGTGTTTGTACAAAAGAACTCTCAGAATGAAAGCCAGTACCCCACCCACGTGTGCATATAAAAATATCAGCCCGTGGGGGGCCTGGGTGGCTCAGTGGGTTAAGCCTCTGCCTTTGGCTCAGGTCATGATCTCAGGGTCCTGGGATTAAGCCCCACATCGGGCTCTCTGCTGAGCAAGGAGCTTGTTTCCCCTCTCTCTTTCCTGCCTCTCTGCCTACTTGTGATCTCGGTCTGTCGAATAAATAAATAAAATCTAAAAAAAAAAAAAAAAAAAAAAAAATCAGCCCGTGTCTGGAGAGTTTGGTTAAGCTTTCCATGCTTCCCTTCAGATGAGGGTAGCGAGGACCAGGGGCAAGGGGACTGCGGTCTCAGATTTCCTAAGCTAAGTGTGGGTTTTTCCCCACTCCACTATCTGCCTGTTGTCCTCCAAGCCTTGGATCCGGCTGCTTGGCAGCACCTCTAACTAAAGTTAAACAGCTTTCCAGCGTGTGGACTGAGCATTGTCAGAGCCCGAGTTGGCTGGTGCAGGGCCCATGTTGAGAATTGAAAATACTCGCGTGCACATCCTCAGGCCGTGGCAGCTTCCTGACGGGTAATTCAAGCTTGCTCACAGGCCAGAGAGGGAAATTCTGGAGCCAGAAAGGGGAAGCAGGCCAAACTGGGGAGACGAGTGGCAGACAACAGATTCCATCTAGGAGCATAACAATCATATTAGCTGGTGCAGAGGAAAATCACACCAGCAACGGAAAGGGGTGTGAGGCGGGTGCTGGGATGGCCGGCAACAGCTGGGGGGCCCTGGGGACGGCGCTCCATGATGCATGCCACTAACAGGCAGGCAGGCATGACCAGTGAGGCCTCCCAGCCTCTGCGGCTTGCGGAGCATGGGGAGCAGGTTAGCAGTCCATGGAACAGAGCCTCTGTGCAGGGGGTTTAAAAAGCTAAGTGAGGTTCCTGCTGACACTACTCTGCAATTTAATGTAACTCCTGCCTTCCTTTTTCTCTTGGTTTTTCTAATGTTGGCAAGAAGGATGTTCACTGATTCAGCTCCAGCCAGGCCTGGCCAAAGGACCTAGCAATAAAGGACACTTTCCTCGCCAAGACATTGCGGGACAAACTAAGGACATGCTGAACAGTCAGTCACTGGGTCTACACTGGGTTCCCAGCGTTCCCTGCTAAGGTCCGAACTCTCTGGCATGGTATGGGAAAGTCCTTCCCTAACTGGCCCCAAATCATGCTTCCAGTTTCGACTCCTGCTTCATTATCCCAAGAACCCTAGGCTCAGGCATTCAATCTTCCAATGGTCCTTGACCGTTCCAGGCCCATTCATATCTTTGTATCTATGCATATGTCATTCTCTGTGTGTGAGATGCCTCCGTTCTTTCTTGCCAGGCAGCAAACCCTATTTCACTTTCCAGATCTTGTACAAATTGCACTTCCTTCGTGAAAGTGGGCACTATAACTTCTGTTTATTTTTTTTTAATTTTTTAAAGATTTTATTTATTTATTAGTCAGAGAGAGAGCGAGCGAGCACAGACAGAGAGGCAGGCAGAGGCAGAGGGAGAAGCAGGCTCCCTGCCGAGCAAGGAGCCCGATGTGGGACTCGATCCCAGGACGCTGGGATCATGACCTGAGCCGAAGGCAGCCGCCCAACCAACTGAGCCACCCAGGCGTCCCAATATAACTTCTGTTTATTGACCACCTTTGAAGAGCCAAGCAATGCTAGGAGCCCTTTATGCACTGTTCATGTTTTCTCCAAGCCATCCTGCCAGGCTGAAGTCAATGATTTCCATTTTAAAGATATAAAAAGAGAGGTTCAAAGGACTTTAGGAGGGATGACGGGGTGGCTCATTGGGTCAAAGCTGAGTAACTCATGAGTGGCAAAGGTAGGATTCAATCAGTCAGTCACCAAATACTGGTTATACTCTTAACCTGCACTAACCAAGCACTCTGGTTACAGCAGAGGAAAAGATGGACAGAATTCCTGTATAGGAATTCCAGTATAGGAAGAGAAAAGACAATGTCCAGGTACTGTAAGTACTTCCAAAGAGGGAATTCACAGGCAGCTATGGATTTAAATTCATACCACACGAATCCCTGTTGCCTGTGAAACTTCCTTAGGCAGATTTCTTCACTGTCCCCTGAGATCCCTGTCACCCACCTGTCACCTGATGGTGAACTCCTAGAGCACCAAGCTATGCCCTACTCATCTCTGTGTCCTTAGTGTTTTTCCCAGGCCCAGCACCAGGAGTGTACTCTTTCCCCCTGCCCCCAGGAGTGTACTCATAAAGTGTTAGTGTGGTAAAAAGATGGGGGGCTGGTGGAGGGCTGGGTATCAGATGAGAGGATGAGCGTGAAGCCCCAGGGCTCTAGCAGGCAAAGCTTTCTCCTTACCTGAGAAATATCCATGACAGAGTCACAGCTGAGGGGCCGGGCCGAGGTAAGATCATTGGAGCCCAGCAGGGTGGAGATGACCCCATTCTGATCAATGCGTCTGATCATGGTGCCATCCACAAAGTAAATCAGTCCAGACTTGTCCACTGTGATGCCTGGGAAAGAGAAGCCAAAATAGGGAATTCAGTGTAAGAGGTGGTAAAAACCTACATGCTCAGGGAGCCTTCCAGGCTGATGGAGAACCTCCCCTCTGACTTGATGACATCCCCCCGTCCCCCATGGGATTCATTCCCCTTCTAAAGGCCTGAAGACAGAGGCCCAGGGGCTGGGGGGACTTGTTCAGAGCAGGGATTAGAACTCGTCTTCTGATTCTCTAGGGCTCTGGTCCTTCCACCTTACTGCCTCTGGAGACTTTTACCTATCAGCTTAGCTAGCCGCCAAAACCTGACTCCTGCTTCTGGGGATTTGTCAAGCATTAGAGGCAGCAGTAAGGAGAACCTTCTTCAATGTCAAAACTGTGAATTCCTTAAGTTAACCTACTTATGAAGGCTCGTAATTATAATAACCAAATCCCCTTTTTGGTAACAATTTTTCTTTTCTCACAAGATAATCATCCCTCTTGTTTTTTGATTCTGATATTATTTTTATTGGTTATTATAGTTGTATAGAGCCTATGCATGAAACCTTGGGATATGTATAGTGAGTATGGGTAAGATAAATGTCTAAAAAAAGGCACATGGACAAGAGCAGTCTGAATTCACCATTCATTTTCTCCATGACCAGCTGTGTGACCTTGGGCAAGTCACTGGATGTCTCTGCATTTGTATTCTCAGCTCTTAAATGAAGGGATTGTTCTAAATTTGTACTTCTCACTCCTGGAAATGTGTGAGAATCACCTGGGCATTTTCCATTATGTAACCCACAGGGAGCTGGTTCAGAAAACCTCAGGCGGAGCCTGAATATCTATTTGTACTTTGACAAGCACCTTGGGTGATAATGAGGTAGAACAATGGTTGAGAATCACTCTGATAAATCCGTGCTTCTTAACCAGTGATGTATATATCAGAATCACCATAAGTTTTTTATTTTTCCCAGCATATACTTGCTTGGCCTCACTCCTGGAAATACTAATTCTGGGGGTGGCTGGGACTGGGACCAAGATATGTTTTATCGTGGGTGATCCTGATTTTCACCCCAAGAGTTAGACATGGCCCTACCAAACTGAGAACTGCTCAGGGGTGCTGGGGCTGGGAGACAAATGAGATGCAGCCCCCTACACACACACACAGGGAACACAGAGGCTTAGGTGGGGAGGGCAGGAATGAGTCAGTGCCCGGCGGAATGTCCTGCGGATTGCCCCAGGGAGTGACATGATGAAGTAAAGGAGATTCCTGTCAGTTGTGTTCTCTTTAGGCTTCTCTGGGCACTGAAATGAAAGAAGGGGTGGGGAAAAGCTTCCCGGAGAGAGAGGCACTTGCAAGAGAAAACTTTCCAGTTGTAGGATCTTGGCCATGTCACTTCACTGAGTCCAGCTTCCTCATCAACAAAACGGGGACAGCAACAGCTGACTTTTATCAGTCCTCAGTAACAGTGACTGAGAGTGCTGAGAACTTGACCAGTGCTCTGTGGAGGCCCTTGCTCTCGGGGTCCACGGGTCCAGGACTGGGGTGGTTTCAGACACCCCGGGGCCTCTGTGTGATGAAGAGTTCCCATCCGCCCCCTTGTTAGGTTGCTCAGGGCCGGAAGGCAATTTCACACGGAAGACAAGGCAGCCTTCAGGCAGGGACGCCTTTCTTCTGTCCCTGCCTAGAGTGTAAATTAATTGTGTTCTGTACGTTCCGGACAGGAGTTTTCTTGTCTGCCTGGCTATGCTCTGTTTTTCTCTTCCATCTGCTGAGACGGATGAGTGCTCTGTGAACAATCGGGTTTCTTGTTTACAAAGTTGACTGCTAGGGCTAACAGAAGTGATTTGCCCCTGATTAATTACTTCAGATTTTTCTCCTTTTGTTGTGCTAAATAGGTGGGCATCTCTTCCCCTCCCTGCTGTGAAGTGTCTGCACACCACGGCACCCCTGCCATTTCTCTCTGGGTTAATTACAGACTTTTGGGCAATTTCACTGCTGTTCCGTCTGGGTGCCTACATGCGTGCCTCCGTGTGTGTCCATCTGTGTGTACAGAACACACGTGTGTGGCAGGCAACCGAGAAAGACCTGGAGAGAATAACCTTTGCAGAAAAAAACATTTAAATCTAAGAGAATAGAATGCTGTCACTGAGCGTGGTCTCAGGGATCCATGGAGCACATTCTGCTCATTTGCCAATGAGAAAAATGAGGCCCAGAGGAGGAGGTCAGAGGCCAGGGAGCGGCAAGACTAAATCGTGATGCAGGATCCCTAAGTAACGGCCAGGTGTTCTTTCTGCTGCAGGACACTGGCTCACGGTTTGGAAATCATAATTGGGACCAGTGAAGTCCCAATACCTACCCCACAGTTACTACCTGACCAGTCCTGGTATGTGAGAGAGATGTGATGAGCTCATACATGATATGGTGTGGTAACATAATGTAATGTAAAAGAACAATTGTAATAAAAATCACTATTTATGAGATGTTTCTCAGGTGCCCGGAATGATTGAACTAAGCGTTTTGACTCCTGATCAGATTTAATCTGTACTATGACTGTGTGGTACATTCCTATTTCATAGATGAGGAAACTGTGGCTCAGACAGGGTAAGCAACTTACCCCAACCCACATGGCTACGAGGATTGGACAGGGACTGGATCTGAATACAGAACCGCCTGATTTCACTAGGGTCTAGGGCTTGGCCTGGAAAGTGCATATGCCAACTGCATTTTACCAACCACATTCACAGACATTAATTCCATTCACTAGGGGCACAGCTGAGTCTGGGAGAGGCCCTGAAATCTGGCACTATTTACTCATACTATCACCTATGACGTTTTTGTGGGGTATCATATGAAATATATTCACTTTGACCCTCAGAACAATCCTAGGAGGTGGACACACCTGGTATTAATGTCCCTATTTTATTGATGGGGATGCTGAGGCTTAGACACTACGGGTGATCAGCTCTATGGCTGTGCACAGTGCATGCTTTGTCGATGAAGGTTGATAATGACAGCTTCTTCCCTAAAAAGCCTTCCCTGTGTTCTAGACATAGAATTTGGAGTTCCTCGCTCTTTGCTTCTCAGGGAGAAGCTCCTCTTCCTCTCTCCCACCTCAGTGATTCACGTTCGAGTCTTACTTCTGCTACATTGAACTTATCTATGCATGCATAGCACACTGCACACTCAATGAATACTTGCTGAATAAGCAAATGAAAAATTGTAATTGTGAAAGACTTTCTGAAGGACTCAAAACTGAAGCCTGCAGTTAACCCTTCCCACAGCACATGAGCATCTACAGAGATGATGCGCTGCAATGTTCTGATAAAACAGTAACATAAGAGAGAGCATAGATATCCAACAGTAAGGGACTGATGAGGGAAGGACAGAACATCCATTTGATGGAATGCTGTATGGCCAAAGAAAATGAGGACAGAGAAGACTAATAACATGGAGAAATGTTCGTGATATATCAGTGAGGGAAAAAAAAAACAGGTTATTAAAATAGTTTGTTTAACGGGACCTCAGTTTTGTCTGACTTTGGTGAGTGCACAAACACATGCATACCAACACGCAGAAGAAAGGTTAGAAGGAAAGACAGGAAATGTCACCTGGGTATATTTCTGACAGGTGGAATTGTGACAATTTTAACTTTTCTCTGTAGGCTTCTTGGTATTTTCCAAAACGCTTTCACAAGGACAAACATGTATTTCTTTTGAAAATGAAGTGGGTATGAAGCGTGAATTTTGCTGTCACATGGGGCTGATTCATAATTTTTCCAATTCTAAGCCTGAGTGTGGAGCTGGACACCTCACTCCGAGAAGTTAATTAGCAGGGCCCCCATCAATGTTACTGATTGTGGTTAAAAAGCAAGATCTCACCTCTGGGGTTGGTAAGTGTGGCTTCGGTGGCCTTTCCACCATCCCCGCAACGAGTATCATCGAAGGGGAGGCACTGGTCACCTGTCCCTGCGACCACCTCGGAGTTCTTGACGAGGTCCTTCACCACCACGGTGGACTTGATCTTAAAGACCCGCCGGCTGTTGGTATCCGAGAGGAAGACAGCCCCACTCATGGGGTCCGTGGTCAGGTAGTATTTATGTGCTGGGCTGTGACTGCGAGATAAGGACACAGGGTTGGTGAGCACTTTCTTTCTGCCCATCAGGGGATCACAGAGGTACAACTTGAATCCAAGCAAAAAGTCACCTGGGGATGATGTCCCTCTTTTGGGTGAGGGTTCTGCAACTTTTCTGACCCTAGGGGTTGGCTTCACTATCCGTCTTACCTAACTGTTAATACAAAAAAGCTCTTGCCAATGACCACGATGCCTGCCCAGTGCCATGTCCATAGGAGGGGCTCAACTCGCGTTTTCTTAAAAGGATTATCAGGGAGGCTGACCATGGGTGGCCTGTAAAGCCAAGCCAGAAACACTAGAGGGCTTGCCTCTAAAAAAAAACCACTCCAAGAGTTTAAAACACAAGCCCTTCTCCCCCGAGTCTGTACGGCTGCCCTACCCCCATTGGCCTCAAGACCCAACTGACTCAGGCCAGTCAGAACTGGCCAGCTCTGATGCTCAGTCAGGGGCAACAGTCTTCCGTTACTCAGACCCACCTTACACTCATCAGGAGCTCAGTAGTCCTCCTTCTGTGGTTAGATATAAGGAACTTCAGTTTGAGTTTGTAATTTGCAGCAACACCCAAGGAAAAATAAATAAAACAAGGGGGTAGTTTTGGTGATGGTTCTGCTTCTGGAAATTAGTCCTAAAGACAAGGCTCTGCCAACAGAGGGAAGCAGAGGCAGACTGCGACCGTACGGAGGGAGGCAGAGACAAGGCACTGGCCCTGGGCACAAGGCAGGAGAAACACACAAGTTCTAGAATCAGATCGGTCTGGGCTCCAAATCTGGCTCTGTCATTTCCAGGTTCTGAAACCTGGGCAAGGTAGCTGGCCTTCTGGGCCTCAGGTTTTCTTCATCTGCACAATGGGGTATGAACAGCTACCTTGTTGGTGTACTGAGAAAATCATATAAAATCATAGGTTAAGAATATTTAGCATAGTGCAAGGCACATCGTAGATACTCAATAATCTTAACCATTCTAATTCCTAGTGATTATGTCTTTTTTCACAGTTGGAGAGAACTCCCTAATTAAACCTGAGTTGTCCTATCACATGGTATCGCTTTATAATTTCTTCCAAGTCTAGGCCAGACTGAGCTGGACTCCTAAGTCCTGGAAAGCTGATTTTCAGTTCCCGTGCATGGCCTCGTCATTTCTGGGGCCTCAAACTGCATCTTAATACTGGATGCTGCTTCCAAGTCTTCAGAAAGTCTTCTGATTCAAGGGACTCTCCCTCTGTTCAGGTTGGATGGCCTGGCACTGGCCATTTTCACTGGATGGTGGGATGCAAACTGTGCTGGGGATTCAGAGGACAGACTGAGCAGTGCCTAGAGCCCCAGCAAAGGAGGGGCACAGTACAAACCTTTAAGATGCAAATAGGAGAATCAGAAAGTCTAGAAGGAAGTGGTTTTATGTTTTATCAAGCATACTGGTTTTGGGTCCTTTTGAAAAACAAGATTTTATTTTATAGATTGGCAGTTTTTGAATCACACATGAAGACGGGGCGAGGGCATCATCATCTTTTCAGTGTCAGGGTCTATGAAGCTCTTAATCTGGCCCCGACTGGCTGTCTTCACAACCATCCCTTGCTTTGGGCGTTGTTTTGGGGACTGGCAAATTCTCAACAGGGCCAGGTTCCCAGACCCAACATATGCTCCCTTTATTTTCTCTCCTTGAATTGGACTAAGGTGACATGATTTTCTCCAACCGTCCTTCCTCTCTAGACCTAATGCCACTGTCCCCTCACCTCATCCTTCTCAAACAATAGGCAGGTCTCTTTGCCTTCAGCCTGGGTCCTCCCCAGGCCATTCTTTCTTGTTCTAACCCAAACACTGTCACACCACCCCAATGCCAATGCCCTCCCTTCCAGGATGCCCCATGGCTTCTAGGCCGAGTTCAGACTCCCCAGCCAACAACACACAGGGCCCTTCCCATGCAGCCGCTGCCTCAACTCCCTGGCCTCCTCCCAGCAGACACCCTGTACTCCAGCACCTTGTCTCCCCCACACCTCCACACCTCTCTTTACCTGTCATCCCCGCTCTGTGGTATGTTCTGTCCCCCTTCCCTTTTCAGTCTGCTGAACTTCTACCCATTCTTCAGGCATCAGCTCAATGGTGCCTTTTCTGGCAAAACCTTCCCTGACCCCTGTGTGTGGAAATTCCTATTTGCTCCGAACCAGGTAACAGGACACTTCACATAATGCTGTCGCTATTTATTTATGAGGCTGCCTCCCAAATCGGATAGTCAGCACTTGAAGGGAAGAGACGGGAATTTATTCGGGTTTGTATTCCCCATGTTCAGCTTGGTGCCTTCCAAGCCACTTGCTTTACATGGACGGCATCTCCATTTTGAACTTATTTATTTTCATTCATATTACTTGGTGTTTCTTTTACTTCTCTTTTGGGCGAAACTGTAACAGGAGAGATGTCCTGTTTATCTTGAAATGCCCCCCGAGACTCAGCCCACAATGCAGCACACAGGTAATCTCCCCAGATGATGAGGATTCTGGCTAAACAAAACTGCAGCGACCTTAGAGCCCACTCTGCGATGCGGGGCAGTCTTGATCTGGGCAGCCTCGATCTGCTTTCCTGATGACAGCTGTGAGGTGGGGGGATCATTTCATTTCTTTGTGCATCACTCATGACAAACTGTGCCATCCACCTTGGCAGAAAATGTGTACTGGAGGGAGTAGGGTGGGGGCCCTGTCCTCTTAGATTCTCCCCCTGAGTTTCTGGTTCATGTCTCCTTGCACCGACCCAGGGAAGTGTCACTCATGTACAGTTTCTCAGCTCAGCAAATTCCAGAAGGGGTGGCACTGGCAGGACTGTCCCAGAGAGTGTGAAAAAGCTGCGGTCCAGCTTTTGTGCCCAAGGACATATTTGCGGTGTGGTGGTCAGGGAAGCGTAGGGAAAGAATGCTGGAAGATGTGGGTTCTCATTTGAGCAAGTCGCCTACATCACTCAAATTGTATGTCCCTTGACTGTCAGCCGATGAAGGTCCTGCTCTGCCTGGCCCACAGGCTTGTCATCAGGATCAAATGAAATGACACATATCAACTGCCTTTTCTGGTTGATAGAACTCTTGGACAGTCTTCAGGGTCCTGTTTCCTCATGCTACCCGCCCAGGGAGCAGCAGCCGGACCTCTGCCGGGAGGCAGGACCCCCACTCAGTGGGGGCAGAGCTTGCAGAGATGACTGTTGCTGTTAGAAAGCATCTGCTAACACCCCTGGGGGCTCGTTCTGTCCCAGACACCAGCCCAATGCTTTACACACACAGCCTGACCCTCCTCACAACTACTGTGTGAGGTAGTTTTCAAACATTTTATTTATTTATTTATTTTTTAAAAATATATATATTTCAGAAAACTGAGGCTACCAGAGGTGAAGGGACTTGACCAGGGCCAGAGACTGATGAATGGCAGGATGGGTTTCCAACTCCAATCCTTCTGAACCTAAAGGCCGTGTTCTTCCTACTTGCCTACACTGCCTCTCAGGGCCTAGAAAGTGCCCCTGCCCTTCCCCACTGGGGAGCACCTGTGTGCTGAGACCCAGCTCCAGCATCATCTCATCTGTAATGCCATCCCTGAATTCCCAGCCCCGCTTTCCTCCACTGGATAACTGGCCACTTCCTTCCTGATGCCCCTAGGCCCTCAGCAGAATACTGTAAGTACTGTGGCACCTCAAGACACTTCCGTTTAGTTTGCCTCCTCAACGACATCTTGAACTCTTCCAGAGCAGGGACCAGCTTTGAGTCCCTGCTGCTTAGCTCTGGGCTGCTGCAGAGTAAGTGTTCCAGAAAGGTCTACTGAATTTACGAATCAGCGAGTGAATGACTGACTACGTGCCTCCCTGGGAGCGTATAGAGGAAATATGAATGCTAAGGAGTTTAAGGTGATGGTGCTCAAACATGGCTGCACATCAGATTCGCGAGGAAGGCTTAAAGAAAAAAAGAAAAAAAAAGAGAAGAAGAAAAGCCTCACTGACACTGAAGGTCCTGGGCACTTCTACCTTTAGGATCTCTCCAGGTGACTCTAAGGCACAGCCGGATTTGGAAACTGAGGCCTGATAGCAGGGCTCTTCAAACGTTAAGGGGCAGAGTGCCTGGGTGGCTCAGTGGGTTAAAGCCTCTGCTTTCGGCTCAGGTCATGATCCCAGGGTCCTGGGATAGAGCTCCGCATCGGGCTCTCTGCTCAGCAGGGAGCCTGCTTCCTCATCTCTCTCTGCCTACTTGTGATCTGTCTGTCCAATAAATAAATAAAATCTTAAAAAAAAACCAAAACCGTTAAGGGGCAAATGATTCACCTGGAGATGGTGTTAAATGCAGATTCTGGTTCAGCAGTTCTGGGGTGTGGCCTGAGCGCCTGTATTTCTAACGAGTCTTCGGAGATGCCCGGGTCCCCCGTCTGCTCTGTGAGTAGCATGGCCTTGGGCTACTTTACAAACCATCCCTGCAAGAGACGCACCCCAGGCCCAGCTCCGCAGCAGGGACCGTGTCGGATTCAGCTCTGATTCCTGGTCTCTTGAGCTGGGCTGGGCACAGGGGACAGTCACGGCTCTGTTTGCAGAGTCCACCGAGGGACCCATATTCTTTTCTACCTCCATAAACATAAACTTGGAGCCTCTGGAAGCTACGTACACTCTTGGAGTTCATGAGCTGAAATCAAGCCTCACTCTTCCTTCTTTCTGGATGCTGTGGGGGAATTTCCTGCTAGGAGCTGGGAGTCCAGGGATCAGAGGCACTCCAGTCCCTGCTCCTCAGTGTGAGTTCCCCCTTTGGCTCCGAGTAACATCTACAAATGAGCATCCTTTGACTACATCTGATGGCAGCCCTGGCAGAACCTGATTTACTGGTTCTTAGAACCAAGTGGGAAGAGCCACAAAGACAGGGGTTCAAAAGGTAGGTGACCTTGGGCAAATCACTTCATTACTCTGAGCCTTAGTTTCTTCATCTGAGAAATGGGGATAATCACAAGTACTTCAAAGGGCTACTTTGAGGACAACACTGTATAAAGAATATATATATACACAAAGAATATAAATCTCTGAGCACAGTGCCTGTTCCATAAAAATGCCCAGGGGCACCTGGGTGGCTCAGTGGGTTGGAGCCTCCGCCTTTAGCTCAGGTCATGATCCTAGCATCCTGGAATCGAGCCCCGCATTGGGCTCTCTGCTCCTTGGAGAGCCTGCTTCCTCCTCTCTCTTTCTCTGCCTGCCTCCCTGCCTGCTTATGATCTCTCTCTCTCTGTCAAATAAATAAATAAAATCTTTAGAAAAATGCCCAATAAGTGGCAGCTTGTCACCTGGAGAAACCTTCAGATTATTCTGTTACTGCATAATGGAAAAGCCAAGACTTAGTATTGTACCTCCCAGCCTATTTCCTGGGGCAGTACAGGGCTCTCTACTGGAGTTCGCTTAATATGTGCAGCTGGGATGACGGAGACCTGAGTTCAAACGTGCTTCTGAACAACAGGCTTCAGGCATTCCTCTGAGACCCAGGGGAGGAGATCTAGGAGGAAATGAGGATCCTTGATCCCTGAAGGGGTCTACTGAAGGAAGACACCCAAGGGGTCCCTAGATTGAGTATGCCCTGTGTAGCGGGCTGGCATGAGGCTGAACAGAGGGGGACAAGACTGCCCCGGGAAGCACATACAC
>ML100172.1:0-13517 GCA_003697995.1 Taxidea taxus jeffersonii
AGACACCAGACTTCATAAAGTGAAATGAGCAGCAACAGGACGTCTCAACTCCCCCGGAGCTGTTCATCTCTGTGTTCAGATTCCGCCCTGGCTTTGCACTAAGCTGCCTGGTGCCTGGTGCTTGCGGCTGGTGACACCACACGTGACACCCCGCATCGCATCCCAGTGTGACCGTTTCCAACGCCGGTTGGCAAGGCAGTCATCAAAGCAGGTATCTGTACAGCTACTGAGACAACTTGTCAGACGGCAGCTGTTCTGACTTAGTACACACAAATCCACAAACTCCTTATTACAAGGAAAGGTCTGTCTTCCCAAATACCCGTTTCAACAGCAGTACCTATCACTTCCTCTGTTACAGAGTAACTCCCTGGCCCGGGTGACTGCCTCCACTGCCGTGTGGAGCAGTTGACACACACCAAGCCGCAGCAGCAAACCTGCCCTGCGCCTGGGTACATGGCCCCACTTACTTGTTACTGCAATGTTGATCTCTCCCGTTCTGGGAGTGAGCTCCCCGTCCTGAGGAAGAGGTGAGATCCCCGAAGTTCGAAGTGGCTCAAGGCCAAGGGAGTTGTCGCTGGCGAGGTCGCCTAGGGCTGATCTTCGGTTAACGGCCTGGGTTCTGGTGAGCCTTTCCATGTCAAACGCTACGTTATCAGTACATGGCAAATTTGGCTGCAAAACATTCCCAGATTAAGAGTACTTAGAAGCATAGCAAGTCTCTGACAAAATTCTAAATGTCTGACACCCTGCTGAAAGACTTCAAGTTTTATTTTCCATGTGACTTCCTCTCATTTCTTTCCCCATTTATCTTTTCTCACCCAAGAGTTTTCCTTTAAAAGAAACAGATGATTTTCCCCCAAACATGGTACAAAGGAAACCAAAATCCACTGCAGAGCTGAGAAAACTGGACACTTGAGCCTCACAAAGAGATGACAAGCTCTGGCGGACACAGCTAGCTGACGAACAGGAAAACGCCTCACTCTGGGTCTTCCAGTAATGCTGAGAGAGGGCAGAAAACATCAAATACTGCTTTCCTCCTCCTAACTTCTCTGAAATGCCCCGTTCGTCTGGCAATCAGTTTTTATTTATTTATTTTATTTTTTAATTTTTTGGCAGTCAGTTTTTAAATGTCTTCTACCTTTAGACACAAGGAAAGCACACGACCAAGAGCAGATCAACGGTGAAAAGACTTTTCAGCTGTGGGTGAACCTCGGTTTCAAAATGTAAGTATCTGGCCCGGAAGGAGAGGTACAGAGCCGCCCTAAGCCAAAGCCTACCAACTAAAAAATGGGTGCGGAAGTCTCCTGAGGTAGCAAGACGGCTATTTGGTTTCCCCAGCAGCCTTTAGTTCCGGCAGACAGCACTAGAAGCAGAGTGGGGAAGGATGGCGGAGAGAAGCTCAAGGATGGAGAAGTGACAGCCAACCAGACCCACAGCAACGGCTTCCTGGGCAGAAGAACTCCTCCAGATTGCCCCACAGCCAGAGGAAAATGCTTAGAATGAGACCCAGTCAGAAGAGGTTTACCGTGGTTTTTAGATTTAAAATTATGATAGCTTGTAATAGACTCCAGAAGGATGTTCTTTAAAAACAAAAGGGAGATGTGTCTGTACTTCAAAAAACAGGACTGAAGGCAAACCAACCAAACCCACCCAAAGAGGTGAAGTTAATACTTCTGGAAACATCTGCCACACACCAGATATCAGGGCTCTATGTTAAACCCTTCCCACGGGGGTGACTGTTCCCCATGTCTGGAGACATTCGGACTGTGTGACTGGTGAGTGACTATGACTACTAGCCTTCAGGAGCAGCCAAGAATGCAGGGGACACCTACGAGGCACAGGATGCCCCCCCCCCCCCACCCCAATGGAATTATCTTCTGAGGAATTACTCTTCTGAGGAAGAGTAACCTCATGTTCAACTATGCTGGTGACATGGTCCCTGGAGCTGGGAGGAGCCACAGTGCCCACCTGGACCACTCGGGTGTTGGCTGATGGCATATTTCACATGGGACTTCGCAGACGGACTCTGGGTTGCAAAGCTCAAATGAGCAACTCATCTGCTGGACACACTAAACTTCTTCCATTAGGAAATCATTCATCCACTCTTTCTTGAGACCAGCAAGTATTTTATTTTCCTCTAAGGGGCGTTAATCTTGGATAGATATGTCCTCCAGGGCGACCTGGAGGAAGTCTCCCAAGGTCCTTGGTGAGTCAGTGCTGACCCGCCTGGCCAGAGCTGAATTAAGTACTGTGTGGCCTGGGACCAAGGGCCTTGCCAGGCGCTCACTGCCCACCTTCACGGCCTGTAGCTGACCAACGGCTGCCAGATTCAACAGCTAAGCCAGATTCAAGAGGACGAAACTTAGGTGATGACATAGTTTTATAAGATGCTGGATGAGGAAAAAATTTACCACAGGATCAAAGTCAAAAGTCTCTATTTCTGGCCCTTAATAACAAAACAAACAAAAAATCCCCCCAAAACCCTGTAATGAAGGCAGACCCCATCCCTCTCTCTGCTGCCATTCTTCCCCGCATTTCCACTACCCAATGGCTTCCGAGTGGACTAGTTCAGGTCTTTATCTTCTCTTTTGGGAGTTCCCCAAGACAGGCTGGACTCTAAGAGTGTGGAAGAACGGCTGTGTGGCAGCCTGTGCTCTCCCGGGAGACTTAACCGCCCGCCTGTCCCCTGCCGGCTCATATGCAGACACCACCACACAAAAGGAGTGACAAAACAGGAAACGTACCACAATTCCCAGGGCCTTCAAAATATTAAGTTTGCACATTGGACAGGTACAATGTTCACTAAGCCAGGGATCCACGCAGGACTTGTGGAAAACATGCCTATAAAAACAAAACGCAAAAAATGGAGAGTTGTATCATGGATTATATACTGAACAACTGTTAGACCCAGAAATGGAATTTTTAGTTAGTCTGCTTCTCCCTCCTTTTGGAAATATTGGCAAGTCCTAAGAGAAAAATATTGGGGATGTACTAAAATACAGCTGGCAGAAAATCTCCTGACCCCAATCTGTATGCTGAAAACTGGCAAGTGGTATTTGGCAGTTCAGTCTTTATTCTAGCATTTGAAGAAACAGGATTTTCTTAAGAATGGAACAAACTATACTTTATCAATCAGTTAAGCTTTATTTATTTATTTATTTTTTAAAGTTAAAAAAAAAATTTTTTTTAAAGATTTTATTTATTTATTAGTTAGAGAGAGAGAGAGAGAGCGCGAGCACAGGCAGACGGAGAGGCAGGCAGAGGCAGAGGGAGGAGCAGGCTCCCTGCCGAGCAAGGAGCCCGATGTGGGACTCGATCCCAGGACGCTGGGATCATGACCTGAGCCGAAGGCAGCCGCCCAACCAACTGAGCCACCCAGGCATCCCTCAATCAGTTAAGCTTTATACAACAGCCAGAGTAGAAGGGAAATTCAAGAAGGTACAAACTAAGGGTTGAATGAAAAGTTTTCTGCACAACCATTAATTATTCATGGAACTTGGTTTCCATGTCATTTATAACATTACTTAAGAAGACTTCTAGGCAATGTTTTAAATGTGAAAGTTATGGGGTGATTGGTTGGGAGTGTTTTAGAGATGAAGGGTGCCTAGAAATATGGTGACACTGAGCCAACAGTTTTCAGTGGAAATGTGAAGGGGAGAGAGGATGGGTGATTTTTTTTTTTTACTCAGGAGAGTGGAAAGTCACTTCCTTGTGATGGAAAAGTAGTCACAGAGTCTTGCATTCTTAGAAAAGGGACCTGTGCCTTGTGGAAGGAAGAGACTTTGAGGGAGTTGTGGCAATCACTTCTCAAGTTCAAGGACTCCCCATGGCAGCTGGTAGAAGCTAAAATGAGGCCCCAGAGTCCTGGCCAGAGAGGGAGAGAGGCGGGTGCCAGGCCACATAGCCTAGGCACCTCGGAGGAAATATACTTGGAGTCTCGGGGTAAGATAAAAGAAATTTCAAGAAAGATATCAGATGGAAACATGGTATGCCTTTACAACTTTGTGAATCTATAATTTACATGTGGCTTATAATTATATGCAGCTGCTTAAATATGCAGTTTTCATTGAATAAAGGAAGGGGTCTAAACATCTCGCTGCTTTACTTGAGATTTGGAAGAAATGTGCATGCTTACAGCTTCAACCTCAACACTGCATTTGCACCCACCTACTGATACTTGGTGACCTTGCCCTCACTTCTTCGGGTAAGAATAAAGATCTCGAAGACTGAATTTATCAGTGCAGTGAACCAGAAATTCCTTGTCCCGGTAGGCTTTTATTTAAACCCGCAGGCTTTTACTCAAGGGGCAAAAGTCACCAAACGACAGGTGAGCCCAAAATTCATTTAGTACACACAAAGCACATCCACCTCTTGTTCCTGTATCCTCGTAGGAGAGTGATCGGGGTGGGGGGAAGGGGTCCTGCCTGCAGGGCCCCATACCCCCGCAGCTGTCAACTGTGTCAGTGTTCACTGTAGTCTGGTAAAGACTAGCACAAGGCTTCTAATCTTTCTGGGGATACAGACCCCTTTAGGTTAGTGTCGGGTTAGATAGTGGGACAGGTGCTGGAGGCCAGCTTCATGTGGGGCGGATGATGGACTTTGGGTGGTTGGCAGGTGACAGGAGAGAAGAGGCTGTGTGACCTGTGATGGGGCCAGTGGCATTAGCTGTTTGCGGAGACCCTGGTTTCAGCAAGTAGCCGCGGCCTGGAGGGCAAACAGTGGTTTGCTCTCCCAGCTCCCCATCATTAGCGTTTTCACTTTTCTTTTTTTCTTAGCCTACTGCCTTTCATTTCTACCACTGGTTGTTCAGAAAAAGAAGATGGTATAATCCCATATTTAATTTTTCAAGCTGCATGAGCTGAGTGTCCTTTATCTGTTCTTAAACTTCAGTTATACATGGGTTTTCCCTATGTCGGGCTTTTAAACTGTTCCCTTTGAGGTTTGTCGATGTAAAGGACTGTCCCTCCATTCCCCCTTGCAGTACGGTAATGGACAACTACGACTAATTCGGTCCCAGGGAGAAACTCAGAATGTCTCCCTTCCCTACCTGGCCCCAAATCTGAAGAAATTAAGTTTCTTTCCTTAAGCTAAAAAAATCTTTTCCTTCCTTGTGACTATGTGTGTACCCTGTGTTTCTCCTGTTGATCACCCCAACCTCAGTCGGCCACCTTCCCCCTCCCTCCTTTGACAGAGTCCCTGAGAGCCCGATTCCTGCCCCTCACCTGGGGGGAGATGGGGAGGTTGTCAGCCTGGCTCCCACGCATGCCCCTCTTGTCTGAAAATGGCCTGGCAGCTTCCCTGTTCACCCATGGGCTCTCTGATACAGACCCCAGCCTCCTTGGGGCCACTGCTGCGATCTTGGTGGGTAACTGCCTCATGCTCCTTTTTGTCCTCCTCACCCATCCCCTTCCCCTCTTGCATCACTGCTGCACGAAGCTCGGTGGTGGCGGCCCTCTTCCTTCCAGACACACTTTCTGCCGTAGCAGTCTGAGCCCGCCTCCTGGCTGTGTCAGCATGGAGCTGCCAGGCAGAGAGGCGAAGGCGTGCGCTACCCTGGGAGGCTGTTTGGAGCATCAAGTGACAAGCTGTCATAGACTATTTAGAAAACCCCCAGCGGCGTGCAAATGCAAGGTACCATTAAACACACGCTCAGCCGAAGTCATGCTAACGTTTCCCCACGCTAGCCCAACAAGCGGTCAGATTGTATGCGCAGGCCTCTGGTGCCGGCATGCCCAGCACTAGCGATGTCTGGCTAGCTTGCAGGTGTACCCGGGGCCCCCATGGACACCTCAGTGGGTGGCTCCTGGGCCCAGCCAGAGAAGCCCTTCCCACTGTGATAAAAGACTCGAGCAGTCAGAGTACACATGAAAGCAGGCGATGTGCTGAGGACCAGTGAAATGTGGGAAGAACAAGCAGATCAGAACTGGAAAAATCTCTTTATTCCTGCAAGAAATGCTCTGGGGTACAGAATGCAGAGCGAAACCAGTAGTAGGGCGCCCTCCCCCTTCCTATTTCCTGCACACCTCACGAACTGGAGAGCGCAGAGCAATGGCCGGGAGTGGGGAGAGGAGGGTGCACTGGAGCTGAGTGGTTTTCCTAGCTCCTCTTGGTGCCGTGCAAGAGCCTGGCAAATACAGAAGGGTCCAGAATTATGAAAGGTCAGAGATGAGAACTCTTCCCCCTTGCTGGGCTGGCAGCAGACACTGTTGGAACAGGCCCTCCTTCGAGGCGGGGATACGCCCCCGATGCCTGACGCAGTGGCCAGAGGATGGACCCTTTTTAGGCTCCCAAAATGGCATCCTGGACACATGGTGATCCGAGCGATGGTCCTCAACTTCTGAAAAGTATTTTTAACTACTAAAAGAATGTTGTGGCTGACCTTTAAATAAGAGGTCTAAATAAGGTGATAGTTTCTAAGACATGCTGGCTAACTTCCAAGGATGATCAGCTGTAATCAACAGACATAAGCAAGAGGCCCCCAAGCGAGGCCAAGAGCCATCTGTCCACAGTAAATTAATGTGACGGAAGAGAAAAAAGAAAGGTCATGCAGCAAAAATGCAGCAATCCATGAGCTCTGCTCTCTAGATAGAAAGTCTAAGTTCAGTCTGCAGAGGAGCTTGTTAAAAATTAAGGACAGACAGAAACAAAGGCACCTGGGCTTTCCTTGGTTCCTCATTCAAGTGAAGACGGCACTGGGAGCACAGCTCCTTCCTGAAGTCTGGCTGTGAAGGGAGGAGCCGTAGGACAGTTTAGCAATGGCTTATGACAATGGCACAGGGCGGGCTTGAATATGATGAAATGTCGGCGTACAGACCGAAAGAACAAACACTGGCAGGGGCAGAGAGTCAGCAGAGTGAGGTCCCCTGGGCACAGGGAGGCTGAGGTGGAAAGAGTGTGTTGAAACAAAAGGAGCCCGTCTCCCTCCTGCTGGGAAGGGGCACTGCAAGGCTGGGTGGGGGGGCAGGTGCACTGAAAGTTTGAGGCCGGGAAGCGGAGGGAATTTCGGGGTCAAACAACCACGACTTTGTCCGTGAAGCTGCGGGGGAAGCTATCTGGCCAGAGTGAGGAACAAAGGGATGAGCCATGGTATTTATAGGAGAATGAACAAGGAGAGCCAACCAGGGAAAGAGACGGGTGCTCTGGGCAGTACTCCAGGCCCAGCTGGGGGGCCAGAGAGAGTCCCATGGGAGGCAGGGAGGTGCAAGCACTGCCGGGCATGAGAGCTCAAGGGAGAGGTAGCAGAGTCACCCTTCTGCTCTGTTCCAAAGCCCTACAGACAAAAGAGGAAGGGCAGGACATCCCAGGCAGAGGGAAGAAAGGAGGTAGCAACCTACAGCCCAAATTCATTTGGAAGTATCCTAGAGGGGGTCCCCCAGAAACAAGAGGCGTGGGGAAGATGTGAAGTGAAGATGGAGATCCGGCCGAGGCTACCCTCTATGTGAGTGGTTGCCTCGACTGTGTGTAGGAGCTGTTGCGGGCCTCTCGTGGGGGCGGCCAGGGACACCGCTAAAGATCCTGTGATGCACAGGCCAGCTGCCCCACCCCGACCCCAAAGGATCCCAAAGGATCCTGTGGTCCCAAAGGTCAATAGTACCAAGGCCCAGAAACCTTGCTCTGGGCGAGAAGTGGTTGATTCCAGTCCCACAGAATGTTGCTTGACGTGCAAGGTTAATTTTTCCTATACTTGAGAATCTTGCTGTTGGTACCATTTCAGTGAGGTGAACGGCTGTGCCGAGCACAGAAGGCTTACCACTTGCTGAGGCTTCAAGAGTACGTGTAGCAGAGAGCACCCTGCCCCAGAGCAGAAGGGGGACTTGGGGAGAGCAGCAGACAAGGACCCAGCAACAGAACACAACCCACTGAGGGCACGGTGCCCTGACCTCGGGCACAGAGAAACGTCGTTAAGTTTGCCAGAATTCTCACATCCAAAAGCAGACCGCAGCCACAGGCACAGACACAGACACAGAAGGGCGAGGCCCGACGGAGGGACACACTGTGGAGTGCTGCTCAGGTGACTATTATAAGCCACAGGCCCAGGCTCTGGGATGTGTTTTTCTGAACACCCCCACGGATTCTGACACACCATCTGGTTTGGAAAGCACTGGATTAAGTTAAGAAAAAGGAGAACTAAGAATGAAACTCTGGAACAGCCAGTGCTTGGGAGGCGGGGAGGAGTGGGAGCAAGCTTCCAGAGTAGTCTATTTTTGGCTGAGCCCCCCCTGAGGAAGACACTCTTACACTCTTGCACTAGTAACAACCACGACTCGCTTCAGAGGCCTTTGTTCTTGGGTCCAGATGGCCCCTCTGGAGGGGGGGACCCTGGCCTGAAATAGGAAGACAGAATTTGGAAAGACTTGGCCTCTTCCTGGTGATTCTGGTGTCAGATCTGTGCAGGTGAAAACAGATTTAAAACCAGCTAGGAGTGGGTAATGCTTTATATTGTACCTACTGATCTTCCTGGTTTGTATTTGGATGTGAATTTCCTCCAGCCTCATGTTTTAAACCATACCTGATGGCAGCTGAAGGAAATCTACTACTTATGCAATTAAATTTTCTACAGGAAATGTACCGTTAGTTTTGTAGATTTTCCTTTATATGTAAACTAGATTGACTTGAATTCTAGAAGCTGTTTTTCTGTTTCAGCATATGGAATTATTCTTAAATTCTATGATTTAAAAAAAAACAACCCTCACGGATCTTTCTAGGTTTAAAATTGATGACTTTGGGAAGAAAATGGTAGCCTCATGGAGACAACCACTGACAATTATTTCATTTGTTCACATGTTCTGTGTTAGTAAGTGGTCAGCGTGGTTATATTTTAAGGGAGCGGAAAAAGAAGAGTTAAAGTCTTTGACTTTAGGCCTCTCAGTACATGACTTTGTATTGTTTCCATTCCACATGCTTGTAAAGAACATTTGCTCTATTTAGAACACCACACACGAGTGAATGTGGCCCGATATACGGAGCAGTAAAGGCAGACCTTTACTTTGACTCCTCTGTTTCTCGACCGTGTGACCCTGGCTTCTACTAGGAAGGTCCCTGTCCCTCAGGTACAGCGGGTAGAAAAGCACAGACCCAGGCACAGGACAGTAACCTCAAGTGCACACAGCAGAGGGCCTGGCCTAACAGCCAGTCCGCATAATCCAGGTTCAGAAGGATTGGTCCAAGTCCTAGAGTTTTGGTTCCCGGCGACAAGTGAATACCACAGAGCCTTCACCAGAGGGCCTAGTGATGCGCTGGGATTTAACAGGAAGAGGAGCAAGGGGCTCCTTTTGAAACCCATGAGAGTCCCAGAATTGAACATTCTTGACCGTAATGGTCTTAAACTATGATGTGCCCAGAGGTTTTCCTCGCGTTTCTCAAGAGCAGCGGAGGCCTGCAGTCAGTGCATGCCGAGACGCACAGCTCCCGCCGGCTGCCACCCCCCTCACGGGCAACCAGCAGCCCCGCCCCGCCTTCCGCCAGAGCCTGGGGAGCAGGTGCTGAGAGCCAGTGGGACCCCCACCCTGAGAGGGGGGTATGCACACCCCACAAGCAGCACTCTGTTTTAAGCAAAGGACACGGACATACTTGCAGGGGAGAATCCGCACCACATCGTTCTGCTTGTAGCTCTCGATACAGACTGCGCAGTGATCGAAGTCAGGGTCTGTTTCCTGCGAGGAGAAGCACAGGCACGAGTCACAGGCTAGAACCGAAGCTATACAGAAACGAGGAGACAATCCAGTGGAACATCATCCCGCGGCATCCACAGTGAGCAAACCACTACGGAGTGAACAGCTATCAACACTTCTCATGTTTTCAGCTGCTTAACTGCACTGACCCAAATGATACCAAAACCCCTCTACCTCATTTTGAGACTATGTTGTAACATTTACTGCTAATTCTATTTGTGAAAGGTCTTAGAAGGCAGAATTTTCACTTGTGTTTCAAGATTCAAACCCACTGTCACTGTGGACACCCTCCTCTCGCCCCACCATGGTGGCATCGTGGCTCTGGGTTGGTGGGTTTCCCCGCACACCCTCCACAGTGTGGGTCGTCCTCCGACCATGGATCAGAGTGCAGGCAGAAAAGATGGTGAACCCCCAAAAGACCAAGCCCCAAGGACGGGAGCTTGTCCTAGGTCTGGGGTAGAGAACAATCATGGCCCAACAAAATCCTGGGTCTTTGTGGACACTCAGGAGGACTCAGCTGGGTGTCGGCCACCCAGGTTAACAGGCTACCTTCCTCGTCCATGCCAGGAAGGGACTCCCCTGAGTTGTGGTAAGTGGAGCACTACCAGGAACGTAAGCCAGGAAAGGGGAGACTACCTGCTGTGTCACAGCCACCGGGACTGAAACTCAGTAGGACAACTCTGGGTAGGTCTAGGAGGCGCAAACTTGGAAGAGGTGCTGGTGTGAATAAGGAAAGATGTTTGTTGTTAGCCTGAAGGACAACGTAGGATGGATAGGCTAGACCAGCTCTGGGGAATTTCAATTAATGTGGCAGCTGAAGACCGCCAGGCCAAGAGGGTGACTATTCCCTCTGGGATTAGACAGCTGCTGTCCTGATGCTGCTTTTACTTTCTGCCAATGTTTTTACTTGTTTCTTCCCTTAGTGTTCACTGAGAAGGTCTCCACCCTCCAGAGCCGTGTCAAGGGGGTGGGAATAAAAACGGGTGAAGTCAAGAAAGTGGTGAAACTACAGAGGATGGAGAATTGTCTGAAATTACCTTCCCTGAGTTGCTCATCTCAATGTGAGAGCTGGGTGCGCTGCAGAAAACAGCTTCGGGCTTATGCCTGTAGAGGTGCAACTTTTCCCTCTAGATAACCAAATGTATGGCGTGCAGGTCTAACCCCAAGCTGCTGTTTCGTCCTTATGCAGCAGAAGTGGGCTCCACGTGATGCGAGGCCCGACCGGGCAGCTCTAGTGAGCCATCTCAGCCACGGCCTCAGTCACGAGCTTTCTCACTCGGTCTCCCCACACCAAGGGCCCAACCCTGGCACACTGGGCGCTTCCTTCCAACTGTCTGGCCCACTGGGTAGAAAGCACCTTGTGAATGACACTCCCAGGAGATGTGGGGCTCCAGCTCTCTGGTGAACTGGAGAGGGACTAAAACACAAAGGAAGCACAGGGAAGAGGACGTATACTCTTGGCCACTGAGGGCACCAAATGACCCATGAGGGCTCTGCCTGACGGCATCCTTGGCTGTGGTGGGACACCATATCTAGGGGACAGGAGACCAGTGCAGCTGGTGATGGAGGAGCACTGCAAGTCCAGGAAAGTCAGAAACTCTAGGGAGGGCCTCCAAATGAGGCATGCTAAGGGTAAGAGTTCAAAGGGAGGCTAGTCTGAAATGAAGTGCTAGATCGCATACCTGGAGAGACACAAATAATTAGGGTGTGTTCTCTCCCACCAAATCGAAGGTGAAACTATTGTTTTTATAATGTTGAAGTTATTTCGCTACCATACCTTATCACCCTTTTTTACTGTTCTGGTGGTCAATTTGCTGATGGCTTTCTTGGCAGCATCTCCAAGACGACGCTATGACAATTACAGAGAAAAACAGACATTAATGCGAGATCTCTAGATGATGTCCTTCACTTTAAAGTCATTAAATGTATAAAGCCCCTGTTATCCCATAACTTTTTCCAGGTCATGTCACAGGAAAGGTTTCTAACAAAGCAATTAAAAAATGAGAAAAACTGGCAGTTTTCCTATAGATTCAGCTTTCTGAATTGAATTACTGAATTATCCTGGTTGAACAATTCAAAAGTATATATAGTGGAAAAAAAACACCAGGGTCATAACCACTGCTGCGTCCCTGTGTTTAATAAACCTCTGAAATACTACAGCATTACTGAGATCTACTTCTTGCACCTGTCAGAGCCCTAAGCACGGCCCTCATGGCTCCGGGACGATCAGAAGGATAAGTTCGAGCCTCCAATGCCCCCACGGTGTGCAGCATGGTGCCCAGTGCGGCAGAAGAGAGGCAGTCATGAACTCTCCTTCCGTCTCCACCACCACAATGCTCCGTGAGCTTAGCGAGGTGCATTTACCTTCCCAGGGGTGAGCTGTGTGAAAGGGTTAAGTCATACAATCTCAGAGACTGGACGGATCCCACATTTGGGCAGACATTGCTAGATACCAAGGACCCACAGGGGAAAAGACGGTGCTCCTGAATCTTGAAATGCCAAGTGAATCAGGGGACAGACCGGGAGACACTGTGACTGAGTGCTGCACAGCAGAGGATGCCTGGGTGCTGTGCTGGCACAGCCTAACACGGTGGGGGTGGGAGTCAAGGCAGAGGAGGAACGCCAGGAAAGGCTTGAGGAAAGGAGGCCTGAGCAGAGAAGTGGAACACTAGTGGGAAGGAAACGGATCAGGAAAAGCACAGGGGATGGGAGAGGCCTTCTGGACAAAGGAAACCTAAGAAAAATAAATAGGCGTGAAACACAGGACTATGAAGGAAATTATTCGATTTATCGCTAGGACGGGCATATACCTGACTGTGCAAAACAGAACGTTCTGGGAGTCAGAGGGCCCTATCAGTAATTACACGGGACAGTGGGTGCAAACAGGCATGCAGAGACAGGTGGTCACTCTGCACACAAGCAGATCTTGAACAGTGAGAAGAGGCAGACGCTGAGCCCGAGAGGGGATGGTGGGGGCTAAGAGAAGGGGAGACCTTGGATTTTATACCCTGAGGATTAAAAAATATCATAGAAACATAAACATTTTAGGAGAATTTAAAAATACACAAAAGAAAATAAGTTACTGAACTTCTATGTATCTACCCATCATCCAACTTCAATGATCAATGGTTTACCAATATTTTCCATCCTTCCATTCGCCCCTCCTTTTTAAAAGTTTTTTTTAAAGATTTTATTCATTTATTAGTTAGAGAGAGAGCGAGCGAGCACAGTCAGACAGAGAGTCAGGCAGAGGCAGAGGGAGAAGCAGGCTCCCTGCCAAGCAAGGAGCCCGATGTGGGACTCGATCCCAGGATGCTGGGATCATGACCTGAGCCGAAGGCAGCCGCTTAACCAACTGAGCCACCCAGGTGTCCCTCGCCCCTCCTCTTTACTGTGCTAGAGGATTTCAAAGCATTTCACACATAAAATTGTCACTATGTCTTATAAATAGGGGCTTTCATTTGCTGCCACTGTCTCATCTAACAAAATTAACAGTTTATCAACATTATCAAATGCTCAGACTATACTATAATTTCCCCAGTTCTCTTAAAAATGTCTATTTTTATTTTTTCTTAAATATTTCATATATTTATTTGAGAGAGAGCAAGAGAGAGAGAGAGAGAGCACGTGCGTGCATGAGAGGGGAGGTCAGAGGGAGAAACAGACTCCTCGTAGAGCAGGGATCCCAATGCAGGATGTGATCCTAGGACTCCTGGGTCATGACCTGAGCCGAAGGCAGTTGCTTAACCAACTGAGCCACCCGGGCGCCCAAAAATGTCTATTTTTTAAAAAAGATTTATCTGACAGAGAGAGCATGCAAGCTCACACATATGTGGGGGGGGGGGG
>ML100172.1:18517-32241 GCA_003697995.1 Taxidea taxus jeffersonii
ATGCTTAACCAGCTGAGCCACCCAGGCGTCCCTGATTTCTGATTTAATTCCAAGCGGTCAGAGAACATATTCTGCAGGACTCAAATCCCATTAAATCCACTGAGACCTGTTTTATGGCTCAGAGTACACTTGAAAAGGCTGGATGGAGTGTTCTTTAAATGTCAATTGGGTCAAGTTAATCAATGACATCTGTTTAAATCTTTTACATGCTCACTGATTTTTTTGTCTACTTACTCTTTCAAATGCAAAGGGGTAGAGGTCTCGGACTCTAACTGCAGGGCTGTCTATGTCTCTTGCAGCATCCTCTTAGTTTTCACTTCGCATCATTTTGGAGCTTTCTAATTTGTCAGGAGCATAAATGTTTAGGTGCCAGGTCTTCTCACCAATTGAATAATTTTTGATTAAGAAGTGAAGCTCACCAACTGAGAAGGGAGAACAAGAACTGTTCTCCCTTTAGGCTTTATGATTTTGACTACACCAAGAATCTCATGTTAGTGGAGTCCTACAGTATTTGTCTCTCTGTGACTGGTTTATTTCACTCGGCAAATGTCTTCAAAGTTCACCAGTGTTGTAGCGTATTGCAGAGCTGTCTTCCTTTGTAAGGGGAATGATATTCTGTTGTATGCACACACATCCTGCTTATCCACTCATCTGTCAGTGGGCACCTGGGTTGCTCCCATGTTTCAGCTACTGTGAACAATGCTGGGTTCTCTACTCTGTTCCACTGGTCTGTCTTTATGCTCCCACCATACTGCTTTGATTACTCTAGCTTTGTAGTAAGTCACTAAATCAGGAAATGTGAGACTTGCAACTTAGTTCTTCTTATTCAAGATGGTTTTGGCTGTGCAGCTCAGAGAGTCAAATCACCATTTCACAACAGGGGGAAGATGAAGGGAGAGCAGCGGGGCTGGGAGAGTGCACGTTGGGATGTATGATGTCTGAGGCCAAGCATTACGAGCACTGAGACCTGGCTACTGGAGACAGCAAACATGGGTCAGGGTGGTCTTGATCCAAGTCACAAAGTGGAAAAACAGAAAGAAAATCCTGAGTGGAGGGGCCTTTAACTGGGATAAGGTGGTGGGAGCAGGGTAATGTTTAAATCTTACTGAATTTCCTAAGGAAAGGGCGCAGACCAACTTTAATGAAGGTAGGTGGAAGGGTCTCCCACAAACCCTAGAGGACAAGTAGTCGGGGTCAGACCACCAACTGTATGTAGTGTTATTCTAAAGATACAGACTCCGCAGCTGTGCTGAGGAAGTAAAGGGAAGAGAAAAGGGGTTGACAGTCCCAAGAGCCAGGGAACTCAGAAACCAACGTAAAATACCTCCCCACACTCCTGAGAGAGAGACTGCTCACTGAACAGAAGCCTCGGCAGGTAACTCTGAGATACAACCAGTGGCGGGGACATTTCTCAGGCTCCACTTTACAGATAAACAAAACATAATGAGGGAGGATCAGATAATCCAGGGCGGCCCACTCCCCTGAGGATCTGAAACACCCACCACAATCCCCCCTCAAGAAAGGGCCCTCCCTTCCTGAGGAAAACAATACCTGGACTGAGCAGAGCAGGAGTGGGGTGGGTGGGGGGTGGTTGGGGGAAGGAAAGAGAAGCTTCTGACACTAGAGGAAACTCTTAAAACTTGAAGCTCATCTTTTCTGTATGCCATTTCTCAGGCATCCCTGATCCTTGTTGTCATCTATTTTCTTTCTTTTTTTTTTTTTAAAGGAGTGCTTTTTTTTTTTTAAGATTTTATTTATTTATGTGACACAGAGAGATCACAAGTAGGCAGAGAGAGAGAGGAAAGCAGGTTTCCTGCTCTGCAGAGAGCCTGATGTGGGACTCGATCCCAGGACCCTGGGATCATGACCTGAGCCAAAGGCAGAGGCTTTAACCCACTGAGCCACCCAGGCGCCCCCGTCTATTTTCTTGACAATATGATTTCATATATTTTTGCTGTTGTCTCCTAACTGTTTCAGGCAGGAGGGTAAACCAAGTTCATGATCTGATTCTATTTTGGCCCCAAACAGAAGTCTCCACAGTACTTTTTAAAAAGGCCATTTAAAAATGATAAAATTGGGTTATTTGTCTAATAGAATGTCCCATATTCTAAATTTGGCTGCTTGTTTCCTCCTGGTTTCATTGTACTTGGTCTATTTCTTATGAAACAGCAGTTAGATTTAGGCTCGTCTGCTCTGGTGAGTGTACGTCCTCTACGGTGCTGTGTGCTTTCTCACACCCCCCCAGCGCCAGGACGCGGTGTTTGCCTCCCCTGCCCTCACGGACATCAAGACAATCAGTAGATTCAGGCTTTGTCTGCTCCATCCATCCACTATCTAGCTCCCTACGTACTCCAGCTGATCTTAGCATCCACTGATGATCACTGCCTAAGGCTGACAGTTCATGAACGGTTACAAAATGGTGGTTGTATAATTCATTGATGAGCTGGAATTCTTTTACAAGGAACTCTGCCCTCACCAACTAGTTGGTTAGATGCAATAATACAATGTGTACAGAAGACTCAAGATGAATCATTTTTAAGGGTCATTTTTTTTTTTTTAAGTAGGCTCTATTTCCATTGTGGAGCCCAACTTGGGGCTTGAACACACGACCCTGAGTTGGGACAGAGATTCATTATTTTATTAAGGATGTAAAATGGTAATTTTGCCATTCCTTCTTCATTTAGTAGCTGGAATTTTTCCACGACAGGGGTGTTCTTTGTTGCTGGGTTGTCATTACCATGAACAGAGGAGCTCTGTATTCTTTTAGAAAAAGGAAAAGAAACCAGGATCTCACACTATTTCCAATTTAAATATTAGATCACAATGTTATCACTTAATGTCTTTAATTTTTAAATATTTCTTATTGTGAAAAACTTGGTTTCTAAGATCATTAACACAATTACTTATTTGCTTTATCCTGCAATACACATATAGTAGTTTCAAATAACAATACCACTAACAGTAAGATAATTCAATGCAGCTTTTTTAATCCTTAGACTACATCCTGGTAGAAATGTACTGTCCAAATAAAGTACCCTAAAATAATTCCTTCCTCGGTATGTGTATGCCACCATCTTGAAATATATTTAGGTTCATTTGTTTCCATTTATTTTCAATTTTGATGATTCCTTCTTCTTCTTTAAATTATCTACAACAGTCACACAGAGTCAAAACTGTAAAACCAGGTATAGTGAAGTCTCACTTTCATCCCTAGTTTCTTCACCCTGTTCTCTTTTCCCTCAAGTAAGGATTCTTTTTTAAGAGAATTTTGCTCTATCCTTATACTGTTGCCTTCTGGAAATAAAAGCTTGCACCTGTAGTGTGTGTATACACACTATATACCTCCATTTACATGGGTGTACTTCCACAGTTCCCTTCTTTCTTACAATAAACTAGTACATAAAACTGTTCTGTACAAGGGTACCTGGGGCTTCAGCTGGTTGCTACTCTTGGTTTCAGCAGGTCATGATCTCACCGCTGTGAGATCGAGACCCATGTCGGCTCAGTGTAGAGTCTGCTTCAGATTTTCTCTCCTGCTCCCTCTCCCTCCAGCTCACATGCTCGCTCACTCTCTCAAATAAATATTTAAAAAATATTATTTCCAATTATTAAAAAAATAAATAAATCTTAAAACAAACAAACAAACAAACAAACAAACCCTGTAGGCAGCAGACAGAGATCTTTAGACTGCCTTCTGTTCTACAGCTCCAGTGCATTCGGAATCTTTCATGGTGGAGAGTGTTAGTTTACTCCAGCAGATGCCTACTGATGGACGTTTGGGTGGTTCAAGTCTTTACATTATAAAGAATATCAAGATGAACAGTACTATATATGTATATATATGTCTTTTTTCACTTTCTAAGGCTATGATGCTATAGGCAAGGTTACTAAGGGATAAGCACATATGAGCTTTTGCTAGCTGTTACAGATTCCAGTCAACCCCCCACCCCATGAACCATATCATTCTGCATTCTTTTCATCGGTGTATGAGAATTCTTGTTTTCCCACCACTTGGTCAAGAGGGAACGCTGTCAAACTTTAGAATTTTCCTTTTTGATCAATAAGAAGCAATATTTCAGTATATATATATTTTTTCTCAGTATAGTTTTTAAGTCACATTTAACTTATCAGTGTAGTTGAACATCTTTTGCTATTTTAAGTACCACTTGGCATTTTTCTAAGTGAGCCATCCTATTTTTTTTTTTTTAAGATTTTATTTATTTATTTGACAGAGAGAGAGAGATCACAAGTAGGCAGAGAGGCAGGCAGAGAGAGAGAGGAGGAAGCAGGCTCCCCGCTTAGCAGAGAGCCCGATGTAGGGCTCGATCTCAGGACCCTGAGATCATGACCTGAGCTGAAGGCAGAGGCTTTAACCCATTGAGCCACCCAGGCGCCCCGAGCTATCCTTTTTTTTTTTGGCCTATTTTTCCCTATCAGGTTTTTAGTTTTCTTTATATTCAGGGATACTTTGTGTGTAATATAAGTAAGCATCGTAAGTATTGTAAATATCTTTTTCTAGTTTGTCATTCATTCATGTTTGGTTCCTTTAAAAAATTAAAATATGGAGTCAAATTTACCAGTCATTTTTTATTCTACTCTATTTTGAGCCATTATTTAAAGTTTTCCAAGTTCTCTGTCATGAGGAAAAATTTAGTCTATGTTTTCTTCTAATATTTGTAGTTTAACTGTTTATAAATAGATCTGATTCATCTGAAATTTATCCTATTGTGCAATGTAAGGAATAGTTCTAATTTTGTCTTTTTTTCAGTTGTCCTACAACTACTTATTAAAAAGTTCATCTTTCTCCACTGATTTGAGATGATATTATATACTGTACTTAAATTTCTACATGCAGTTGTGTTTATTTTTGGATTTTGCATTTTTGTTCTATGGGTCTGCTTATTCATGGGCTAACTTTTAACATTCTTTTAAACAAGAGGCTTTATTATGTATTATAAAACTTCTGTGGCCAGGCACCCATCACTACTCCTCAAAATTTTAAGTTTTTTTTTTATTATTCTCTACTACTTGTTCTTCCATATGATTTTTATTTTATTTTTTTTTAAACTTTTTTTTTTTTTAAGATTTTATTTATTTATTAGTTAGAGAGAGAGAGAGAGCGAGCGAGCACAGGCAGACAGAGAGACAGGCAGAGGCAGAGGGAGGAGCAGGCTCCCTGCCGAGCAAGGAGCCCGATGTGGGACTTGATCCCAGGACGCTGGGATCATGACCTGAGCCGAAGGCAGCTGCTTAACCAACTGAGCCACCCAGGCGTCCCTCCATATGATTTTTATAACTACCTTATCTAACCCCCCCAAAATGAAGGCAACTTTATTGTATTTGGATTGAGTTAAATTTATGAATAAACTCTGGGAGAACTGACATCTTCATTGTATTGAATGTTTATATTCAACAGGAACAAGGTATGTCAGGAGCGTTTTGTAATTTTCCTCATGTAGGTTTTACACAGTGTTTGAGAAGTTCATAGAAGGACTGAGCCACCCACCCATTCAGTTGTAAATGTTGCCTTCCATCCCATTATATCTATTGATTTTCTTCTATATGTTAATTTTTTAAAAAAGATTTTATTTATTTGACAGAGAATGAGAGCACAAGCAGGGGGAGCAGCAGAGGGAGAGGGAGAAGCAGACTCCCTACAAAGCCGGGAGCCCGAAATGGGGCTTGGTCCCATGACTCTGAGATCACAACCTGAGCCACCCAGGTGCCCCTCTATACGTTAATTCTATATCCTGTTGCTTTATTAAGTCATCTCCCTGTTTTGTATGGTTCCATTGACCTTTTGGGGATTTTCAGATCAATGCTCCTTTCAACTGAAAATCGAGATACTTCTCCAAGCCTTATGCATCTTGCTGTCTGCTCTTACTGAATTGCCTGGGTCAGTACCTGCTGCAGGACATTAAAAGGGACAGCTCTGCTTTGGGCTCACTGCAGGGCGAATGTCTTCCCATTTACCTGTGGGGAACGATTCGGGCTTCCAGGCTTGTGTGTGTGCAGGTGCAGGCTACTGAATGCCACCCACCTGCTGAGCTCCCCACCACTCCAGAACAGGCTCCTGGATCAGAGCCTGTGGTTTTCTCTGAGGAGGCTTCTTCCCTCTCTTTCTGCTTTCTGGGTTTCTGACTCTTAGGACCAGGAGAACCACCCCCTTTCTTCCCTTGGCTGCCTTCTTTGGACCCTGCGGCTATTGGCAGCCTGGCCTGACTATTGCTTTTTCTGGAGTTCTGGGGGCACCCTGCGGCGTGGTGTCATCGAAGATGTCTGAGGACTTTTCCTTTTGTTATCCTACCTGCTCTCTGTGTTTATTGTTTTAAAGGCATTTAGGGAAATTTAAAACACAAACAAACAAACAAAAACCCTCCCATCTTGCTCAACTCAGGATTCTGCTGAAGAATTGTAAGCAGGAGATCCCTGAGATGGGAGTTTCGGAGAATTGAGGCCTGGCCTCCTGAGAAAACGTTAAGTGGACACAGAGAAGCGTGGGGGCAGTGAAGACCCAGTAGGTTGAGGGCTTCGGTGACTCAGGGCCCAAGTCAGGCACGTGGGGGGCAGGGAAAGGGGACAGGGCAAAATCCAGGGAGATTTAGGGGGTAAAATGGGCAGAACCTAATGGCGAACAGCCGTGGGTGCATGACAACAGTGGGGAGTCAAGGGTGTCAGCTCCCTAGCTAGGTGCCTGGCTCTGTGGGAGTGGTACCACGTGAGGGTGTTTCAGAAAGAGAAGAGCAGGTGCTGGGGGGGAGAGGGGCTCAGCATCGGCAAGCTGCTACTAATGCACACAGGGTATCACATTAGACAGTGCTCGAAAGTATCTGGATCCATCCCCCCTTATACTTCTGAACTTCCAACATCTCCTGTGGCAAAAGGGAAAAAACTCATCTTTCCTCTGTATTTGATAAGACTGTTACATATCTCCGTTGTAGTATCTTTCACTAGACTTGGCTTCTGCGTTACTGCTTCTTGCCAACCCTGTCCCCAATGTTCCCAATCACTCTATGACACATACACCTCAGCCAGCCACGGTTCTGGTCTTTTACTTGAATCTGTCTATAAGCCGCTGCTTTTTCCCCTCTTGCTCTTAATACTATTTGTGTTCTGCTGACTCTCAAAATCTAAGATGAAGCACAGATTCCCTTTGTGAGGATCATTTTTTAATAAGTCCCTTATCTATATCTGATGACCAAACCGTTAAGTCACTGTTTTTCAAGGTGTGGCCTGTGGGGCTTAATAATAATATGAAATAATGATATTTGTAGTAACTAAGATGTATTCAGTACACTCCATGTGCAAGGTACTGTTCTACACCTTTCTCAGGTACTGACTCGTGTAATCCTCATAATCATTTAATGAGAAAGAACTACATTGTACACATTTTACAGAAAAGCAAATTGAGGCACAGAGAGAATAAGTAAATTGCCCAAACCCAAAGCTGGTAAGCAGGTCCTATCTAGACTTCCCGAATCGGCCAGGAGGGGGAAAATGTCTTGGGAATTCGCACTTTCAGAGTACCCCCCCCCCCCCCCGCCCCAAAGGGTCTCCATACAATTCCTCTGCATAATGAAGTTTGAGACCCACGGAACTATGTATACTCTCCCGACCCTGGTTTCCAAAGCCTTTCCCCTAATACTCTACGCACTCACTCATATTCTTTGTAATTCTGACTGTGCTCTATTCACTATGTAGTAAAATTACCCAAGTCTCCACCGTGGGACCTATAAAGCGTTAGAATGGAGCAAAACCACAGGGACCCATCACTCTGCGAAGGAGGAAACCCTAATCAGACACAGGTTAGATGATGTGTGTCAAGTGAGTACAAGTGCTGGGTCTAGAGCCTCCCTCCTCCATTCTAAACACTGCAGAGGCTTTCTGTATTATAAAATACAAAGGGATTCTGGGGTGCCTGGGTGGCTCAGTGTGTTAAAGCCTCTGCCTTCAGCTCAGGTCATGATCCCAGGGTTCTGGGATCGAGCCCCTCACTGGGCTCTCTGCTCAGCGGGAAGCCTGCTTCTCTTCCTCTCTTGCTCTGCCTGCCTCTCTGCCTACTTGTGATCTCTGTCAAATAAATAAATACAATCTTAAAAAAAAAAAAATACAAAGGGATTCTGATTGCCAGGGGCCACCTGACCTTACTTCATTTTGTTAAAGGCACAGATAGTGCCAATGTGGACACAGTTCTAGATGTGGACGCAGGGCACCCAGGCTTTAAACTGGTAGAAAACAACTCTGGCTTCACTGAACAGGAATAATTTGCTCAAACCCAGTTGGTTCACAGCATGCTGAAGACAGGTCACGTAACGAAACTTAGCTCAGGTTCCTCTTTTTGGTCACCCGAGCTCTCTCACAGACACGGAGCAGGGTTCTCTTCTGAACACTGGTGAAATCTAGGTGCTGGGAAGGTCATTTTCCCTGAGACCTCCTTCTCGTCTGCACCTGTCATCCACTCTCATCACGACGATGACTTGTCCCTTTCGTCTAAAAGAAGTACCCACGACGCCTTTCCAAAGTACTACGTGCCCTGACCCCAGCCCTCCACATGACCTTGCTCTGTTAATATTACTTTTCTTGGCTCTTCAATATTTCCCCAAGAGCTCCCTCCCCCAAATCTCACCCATCAGAAAAATATCTCCTATCGCTCCAGTGCTAAAAATCATTATTTCACAGCTCCTTCCTGCTTAGAGAATAAAGTCTCAATCTTCGGTGTGCGACCCAAGCCCTTCATCTTCTCACGTCAACACAAGTGTGCCCAGCGCGGCTTGCAGGCTCCGGGCTCCTCCCCACGATTCCTGATTCCCATCACTCCCTTTATCCCACCACAGTTCCGTGGAAAATGATCCCTTTGCCTGACTTTCGTCCTAGTCCCTGATGGATGAATGCTTATCCATCCTTTAAAATTCAGCTCAAATATCACCACCTCTGCTGTGAAGTCCCTGATTTACCCCGGGTAATATCGCTCTGCCCCCGGAAGAGTATCGCACACCACACAGTGTTTTGATTACACCTGTCTGCCTTCCTCACAAAATGTAAACTCAAGTTTGATCCATGGAAGCATTCACACTGAGTCAGTGTGATGTGCCAGGCCGCACATTAAACCTTGAGGAGGCAGAAACGAATGTCTCAGAAACACCTTCATTTCAATAGCATATTTTGTGCTAGAAAAAAAAATCCTAAGCTCCTGATGTATGTATAACTTTTAGAAACCAGGTACTTCCCATATATACAGTGGTATTTATGTAAACTGATCATATGCTAGCAGGACATGAAAAAGAAGGAAACACTATCTGGGGTACATTAGAAAAATGATAAAGTAATATGTACATACTCAGCTCAACCACCTATTTTCTTTTTTCAGGTTTTCTGGTACTATTAATCCCTGAGAAACATAATAGGCAAATCTCAATGTGTAATCTGACAATGACAAGAGAAGTCTGTCTCTTTCAACTACATAATCTTTTCCTAGGGAAAAAATCTTTTTCTTTTTAAAAAAGATTTTATATATTTATTTATTTGTCAGAGAACGAGCAAGCACAGCAGGGGGGAGCAGGCAGAGGGAGAAATATCCTCCCCACTGAGCCCCATGTGGGACTCGATCCCAGGACCCTGAGCTGAAGGCAGACACTGAACTCACGGAGCCACCTAGGCGTCCCCCTAGGGGAAAAGTCTTGACGATATGGACAATATTCCGTCCCTCCAGTCTGGAAGGAAAACATATAGCCCACCATATTTCAAAGATGTACCATGTATGAGGCAAGTATTAGTCCTTCTCTGAAGGACATTCATATTCTTCCTCCCGTTCACATGGCAAGTGTGCTCTCCTACTAGTGATGTTGCAAGAGGAACACAGGCAATAAAAGCCTGTTTCATTTCAGTAACCTCCACATATTTATAAAATCCAAGAATAACGTATTCATATTTTGGCAAGGAGCTTTAACACTTAAAAAAAAAAAAAGATTTTTATTTATTTATTTTTGCCAGAGAGAGAGCACAAGCAGGGGGAGCAGGAGAGGGAGAGGGAAGCAGGCTCCTTGCTGAGCAGAGAACCCGATGCCGGGCTCGATCCCACAATGCTGGGATGATGACCTGAGCTGCCCAGGCACCCCAACAAGTATTAAATACCTTAGAAACCATTCATTTTCACAGGGAGTTTTCATAAAAAGACACACTGTAAACTCAGGGTTATTAAGTCGTGGCCCGTTTCTACATCTGCCCTCTTCTTCCTGAACAGTAACAGAAAAAGCTACTGCTCCGTTTTGGGAATCAAACCTGACTGCTTGAGGGTCACATGGGCAAGAGGAACCATTAGCTGTGAAAGTTCCAGGGAGGCTCCCTTCCAACGCAGACACAGCGAATGCACGCGGCCTGGGAGGGAACGACTGCCTCTCTGGGGCGACCCTAGCAGCCTCCGGCAGCCGCCCCCCCCCCCCCCCGCCCACCGCTTCCGGCCCACGTGCCAGGGTCTCCAGGCGCTTGCACGCCCGCCGCCCGCTGGAAGAGTGAGCTGCAGACGGTGAGCAGGGGCGAGCCGCTGCGTGAGGTTGGTGCTGCGCGCGGGAAGGCCGCCCACTGCGGATGTGCGCCGGGCCCACAGAGCTCCTCAGCATGCTGGCCCTCTCTCTGGAGCGCTCCTGCGCCCGGCGCGCCCCGACGGCTTCCGGAGGACCGCTGGTGGGGACAACCAGCCTCTCCTGAAACTCACCGGTTCTCCTGCCAGTACTTCTGGTTTAACAGCCAAAGGTTTCAGCCAGGGAGCGGCTGCCACCTTCTTATGAAACTTTAATAATCGAGGCTTTTTACGTCACATAAAAATTTCATCAAGCGCTTCCCCACCTTTGGGAAGAAAACGGAATGAGGGAAAAAGGTCAGACCCTCACTTTCCGCTCTGGTGGCGTCTGGAGAAGGCTCTGGAAGGAGCGCGGCAGGGAGGCCGGGAGGCGGGGGCGGTGCCAGATGGCGGGGACGCTGCTGCCTTCCACACATGCGTGTGCACACACATGCCGTCAAACCCCGGGCTCCTGGGACCGCTGTGCGCTCTTTCCCAGAAGTCGTGGGAATGCGCTACATTCCACCCCAGGCGTGGGTCTTCCCGGCCAGGACACCAGTTCGGAGCAACGCTTGATCATTTTCCTCGAGGTATTCCATAAGGGCAGTATGTTTAACACACGCCTTTATTTAGAAGAAAATGCAATATAGCCTGCTCCATGTCAGTATGGAGTTAGTAAGAGAAGGAAGAGATAAAAGTTGAAAGAGGTCAATCATCTCTGGGAAACAAGAATTAGGAAAAGACTGGGCGATGAACCAAGCCTTGTGGTGCTATTTATTTTCAAGAATCATGTTCATGTGTTCTATCGGGTAAGTATTTAAATTTAAAAATGAAAGCTACCTCACCGAAGAAAGTGCACTGTTAAAAACCCCTCCTGGGCTGTGCGTTCTTCAAGCAGCTCCAGAACTTGGGCTGATGTCTATTCTCCAGCCTCATCAGACAGGACTTCAGTGATAAATACACAAAGGCTGTCATTTTGTTAGTGCTGGGGCGACTCCAGTCATTTCATCAAAACTGGATTTCACATCTATTCGTTTAGCAAAAAACCTCATATAATGGGTGTCTTCTACTTGAAGGCTGTAAATGTGATTTCACACATTATGTCTAATAATCTTTTCTAGGACAGGCATATTTTAGATCGGTTAACACTTTCACCTAATATCCTTTATCACCTTCATCACCCACGTCTGTGTCCAAGAGCGTCCAAGAGCGGGAGATGCTCTGGGGACTGTCAGTTCTAACAATGCAGGAGCCCCTCCTGCTCCCCTCCTACCTCCCACCCGGGGTCTTCTGAAAAGTGGAAAAACAAGGCAGGCTGATCAGGGACCTCCAGACTGGAGAAATGCAAGGTGGAATGCCTGTACCTGCCCCACTCTAGCCAAATGCCTATGGAAAAACCGCACCCCTCTTTCTACATGGTTTCAGTGGGGCCCAGTGGGAATGTGATCATTCCACCCCATCTCCTCGCAGAAGCGAGTTCCGTCCACTGATCTGACATCCACGGAATACTCGCCCAACAGTTGAATACACATTTTTTTTTCTCCAACCACCCACAGAATATTCACCTGGACAGACTATATGCTAGCTAATAAAACAAATCTCAACACATCTAAAAGAACTGAAATCACACAGAGTATTTCTCTGATGATAACGGAACCAAAATAGAAATCAGTAACACTAAGATTACTGCAGAATCTCCTAACTACTGGAAAGTGAACAACACAGGGGTCAAAGAGGAAGTCTCAAAAGAAAAAGTTACACAAAACTGAACAAAACTGAAAATATAGGATTATCAAGGTACATAGGACACAGAGTACTCCTAGGAAATTTATAACACTAAATGCTTACGTTAGACGAAAGTTTTCAAATAAATCTAAGTTGCCATCTTTAAAAGTGAAATTAAATTTTTAAAAAAGCTGGTTCTTTGAAAAATATCAGTAAAATTGAGAAATTTCTAGCAAGACTGGCAAAAATAAAAAGAGAGATATAAATCCTTCAGATCAGAAACACAGAGGGAGTATCACCATGGACACTGTAGCCATTAAAACAACTTTATGTTCATAGATCTGACATCTAAAAAATGGGTAAATTCCCCCCAGAACCACAAATTACCAAAATTCAATAAAGATGATATAGACAAACTGAACACTCTTTTAACCATTAAAGAAATTATAATTTTACACTCACACCTCCCCCAAAAAACTATAGCCTGGTATCTCTCACAAACACACAAAGATCCTCAAAAATTAAGCAGCTGAATTCAGCAATGCATAAAAAATTACATACCACAATGAAGTGGGATTTATTACACACATTAGAAAATCAATGAATGCCTAAACAGAAAACTTACTTTCCCAGAACTGTTATTCCTTTCCCCACTAATTTGTATCCCTTATAGATAATAAAATTATATATAAACTTGGGGAAAAAAATCATATGATCACATCCACTGACACAAAAACGTGTGACAGACTGAACCATTTGTGATAAAAGCTCTCAGCAAACTAGAAACACAGAGGAGCTTTGTCAAGTTGGTAATAAATGTCTACAAAACCTGAGAGCTAAAACATACTTAGTGATGAAAGACTGAATCCTTTCCTCTAAGAAAGGGTACAGGCAAGGATGCCCTCACTCTCGCAAACACTGTCATTCAACATGGCACTGAAGATTGTAGCCGCCTTAATTAAGGCAAAACAAACAAACAAAGCAAACACAAGGGCAAGAGAGACCAGAAAGGAAGGAGTAAAACAATCCCTATTTGCAGATATCCCAAGCAACCTACAGTGAGCTTATCAAGACTGCAGAGTAAAAAGTCAACACATACAACTGGATCACATTCTGATTTACTAACTACGAATATATGGAACTTGAAGAAGTTAAAAACACATCTGCAGTCCATTTACCATTATATTATTGTTGATGTTTACTCCAAACAAAATGATATACTTAGGCATAAACTTAAAACATGTACAGGGTCTATGCTAAAAACCACAAAATGCTGATGAAAGGAAAAAAAAGGACCTGAATAAGTGGAAAAACATTACAGGTTCATGGACTGGAAGATTCAACATAGTAAATACATCAGTTCACCCCCAATTGATTGTTTAATGTGTTCATACAGAAATTCCAGGAAGGTTCTGTGTTTTTGTTTTTGTTTTTTTCCTTTTTT
>RCUC01123512.1:0-21406 GCA_003697995.1 Taxidea taxus jeffersonii
AGAAGTCACATTTTCTAAACCAAACTTTTGCCATTGTTAATACATCTAATAATGCATTTGGAATATCAGCTGAAGGTAGTGTAGAGTCATTTACTGTGGCTCATCCATCTCAGCCATTTTTATCCCTGAATACAGAACTAGTTAGTAACATAAGTGGGTTACCTCCCAGGCCAATCACCAGAGTAACTGACCAGGCTTCTGCCTCTTTGGATAGAGCTGCAAAGAAAGATAATGAACAGTTTTCTGATTATCAGAACCCTAGTAACAGTAACCCACAGACTTCTACAGATAGCAATAATCTTATCACTCCTGCATGCTTCTATCCTGATGACACAGAAGCTACATTGTTGGCTTCTGAGGATAATCAGACTGTTTGGTATGAATATGGTTGTGTTTGATCAAAACTGCACAATATAATGCTGATGTTACTTGATATGCACTGTGCTTCTCTAATCTGATTTGAAGAGCTGCTGTTAAAAAGTATAATTTGGCTAGGCTTATATTTTTATTTTAAATTGTGGTGTAGTATTCACTTGTAAATGATGGCATGTGTATAAATATAAATGTGTAACCACACCAAAGCCTGCATGAAGTATTAATGCATTGTACATTTTCTGCATGACTTTAAAAACCTTAACAATACATGCTCCTCTTTCACATTTCTTGTCACCTGATACGAGATTGTTACTTTGATACCTGGAAGCATATTAAAATAGTTGCATGCTATAATTACCAAGAAGGCATTTCCAAGTCATGTTTACTTTGTTGCTCCCAAAAAAGAATGCTCATTTTCTCCCTTCCTCCTTCTTTACTCCCCTTCCCTCCCTCTCTTCCTCCTTCACTCTTCACTCCTTTCTTCCCCCAGAATGTGTACTTCCTGTTGCACGTGTACAGTGTTAAGGAAACTATGTAAAAAAGTGTCATTTTCTTTTGCCATTTAACTGTGTCTCCTGTCCTGCCGTTTTATTTTTGAGGAAATAGTCATAATTCCATTAACACTTTCTGTAGCAAATATTAACTACTGCCCATATTTATAAAATCATTCAGATTTAAAACCTTGGTGATACTCATAAATTTAGTGTAATTCTTTAAAAACCCCATCAGATTTATATGTTACTTATACAGTGACTAGGAGCGTTTGTATTAATTCTGTTTTTTTTCATTTTCCTTCATCTGATACATGTAAGAACAAGACCATCTTTCCTTCAAGATGACTTTTTTACTTGGAATCAGTTAATACATTAGATTTGCCAGTTCTTTTTTTATATAGAGTTAAAGAGAAATAAATCATATTCAATGTGTTGGAAGTTTGCATTTTTACTTGTTTTCAAAAAAGGTAGGAAGTTTACAAAGTAGTGAAGATTGTTGCTTCTGTAATCTATTTATTAAATGTGTCTGTCCTTAAAACAGCTTTTTAAGTGAGTACATTGTGCTAAAATAGCATTAGAATTTAAATAAACAGGGGTGTTTTTAGTGGAACAAATTTTAGAACTACAAATAGAAAACTTTAGCTAAAAAAATAACTATATACGATAAAATATTTTCGAAGTCTGACTCCAGCGTCATCAACTTTAAAAATTATCTTGCTGTGGCCATAGCACTTTTACAGCAGAATCAGCTAAACTTCAATCTCTGACTCCCAGAATTAAAACAAAACAAAGCCATAACCCTGATTCACTTACTTCTGGAGGAGTAGATCTTAGCTCTGTCTCTGGAATGATTTTTGTCATTTTGATTCAGCCTAAAAATTACTGCTAATAACTCAGTCTGCCATCTGGAAAGGAATGCTTTGAAATGTAACTTTCTAAATGGGGAGGAAATCACTACTCTATACATGTTGTTGCATAAATTATTACTGTTATTAATTGAGCCAAAGGAAACAAGCTTCACAGAGAATCTTTGCTTAACGAAATTTCTATCCTTTAAATTAAGCCATCCTCTGGGACTTACAGAAGGTCATTGTGGGGGCTAGACCCTCTCCATTTTTATCTTTGATTATGCTGCTTTTCTCACAGCCAGCTATTACTAAAAATGATTCTATGCAGATAATCACATAAGCACAATCAGAAATTTTTCATATTTTTTAGTACCACCTAGTATATTTTGTCCATGAATACATCTATCTATTTTATTGTCAGTTGTTTTGCTGTCCTAACATTAAAAATGTTTTTGGCATCTCTTCTTTTTTTTAATAATCTAGTAATAAAACTTAATGGCAAATATAAGTGAAATTAGATAGGGGCCACATCTGATTAAAATGTAATAATTCGTGTTACTTTTTTACCACTTTTTGTCAAAAGTTATTTCATAACCATTTCAACTCTTTAAGTGTTAATGATCTGGCCATACACTTTAAATTTAAAATATTAAATTTATTTATGTAAAATATAGAGAAATCATGTGCTATTATATTAAAACTGTCTGGTTATTTTACAAAATTAGACTTTCAGGAAAGCAGTATTTCCAATACAAATGTCTAGTTTATAGTATAACCTGTTTTCAAAAGGAACATATACACTGTGCATGTAAGACAGATCTATACCATGTCCATGTGTCTTTGGGATTGTCTGTGAGAATACAGGCTAGACTTCCTCCAGAGACTATCACCAGCTATGGAGTCATAAAGTTTTCTCAAAATACCAGTTTCTTCCTTATGTTTCTTCATAGCACTTGGAACCAAATTTTTAGCATGGGAGAACCTTAGAAATCACATACAGCCAGTGTTTTCCAGACTTTAAAAAATCAACGTACTACTTGCTGTAAGTCTTACAAAGATGCACTAGTATTTTAACTTATTATTGTTTTTAAAGATAGGATTAACCAACTCTGACTCAATTGAGCAGCTGCACTTTTTTCCTCTAAGACATCTCCATATTTCATAAAGGAATATTTGGAAAACTTTGGAGATTCAGTACCCTGATTTTAGATGAAACTGAGTAGCATTCACATTTCTGCCCTGGGTTTCTAGAACTCATACCCTTATTATTTGTGTGACATCATAAACACATTGTTAGGCATTGGGTCCCCTGTGACCAAAGCAGTTTTAGCTGTTAACAGTGAAAGTAGGCATACTACAAAATTTTTCTTAGTAAATGAAACAAATACTTCATTGTGGATGTTTCTGTGGCTGCATGCAAGGTTATTTTTTCTTTAAAACTATTTGTGACCATTTAGTAAATAATCATAGTAAACCTACCTGACGCTACTAAAAGGACATATTATTTCTGGCTTTTAAAATGCAATAATCAGTCTTTAAGTAATAAGATGTCTATTAGATTAATAAATTTCCCCGAGTTAGATTCTTTCTCCTTCAACAAGAGCTCGTTAGTTTCGTAACTTCATGAATTATATTATGTTTAACATTTGATTAAATAATATGAAATGCTTTTCTCCTGCAGATATGGACAAAGTACAAGAAAGCAGAAATTCAAAAAGCAGGTCTAGGGAGCAGCAAAGCTCCTAATTCTATTACCCACTACATGACATGTGGGCCAAGTGGTGAGTTTCTTGCTTAAAATGTAAATGAGATTAGTCTCATTTATACAAACTAACCATGTTACTTATAAGAACAAGTGCACATTGCATTAACAAATGTAAATACTGCTTGCTTATTTCATGATTTTCTGTCCTACTTACTAGTCAAGCAAGATTTATTGATTGCTATAAGTTTTTGCCTGTCAGTGCAGGAAACAAACCTTTAAATAGTTTTCTTTTTTTCTTAATTTCTTAATTTAAATTTAAATTTAATTTTACTCGTGAATAATTTTTTTAGGAATTCCTTTTTTAATTTGAAACCTTTTTTTTTTTTTTTTGGTAGGAATACAACTTTCCCACAGTGTTTTTGATAATTGAGAATAAATGATAAATACCTTTTGTATGAAGAGCCACTTGAAGAAAAATTGTCTCTGGCTTTCTGTCACTCTCCTTCCTGTAGAAGACATATCTGGTGCATGTTGTTCTTATAGTGGCTGCTCTGATTTTTATATCTCTCTCTCATCTTCAAGCTTTTCTTATATTTTCTTTCTTCTTTCTACCTTCCAACTAAATACAGAGAGAAAAGTGTCCTTCAGTTTCTCAGTGTGAAGCCTTTATTTCTGAAGTAACAAGACACTCAACTATAGGAATCATTTTAAAAATCTTTAAGGAGACTTTAAACAATCCTTCGTGACTAGAGCAGGCAAGAAATATAAAACCTTCATTCCTTCCTTGAATCAAGGAGCACTACTGGAGTCAACTGCCAAAATTTTTAGAAGGTTTTAGGACTTATTATACATTGTATTGATAAGATCTACTGAATAAAGGATGTTCTCTCACTAAGGACCAAGTGTTTTAAGGTTCCAAGAAGTACTCCAAGAACAATCTACTTCTTTCATTTGTTTATGAATTTATCCATGTTTGCTTAATGCTTCTGCTAAGTATTAGCCAAAATCTAGCCATTTATATTTAGTTGTGTAAATCTAAATTAAATGCTGTAGTATGTTGTGGAATGTACTATATATCAAGATACAGAGAACATTGTTTTGGCATGTCAGAGCCTTACTTGGTTAGCAGACTGCATGTGTTGGTATCCTTTCTTTTTTTTTAACCAATTATTTTGATGCACTGCAAAAGAAATTCAGTTTATAAAGATAAATCTGAAAAATAGGAGCTATAAAAATTTACAGTAATATTAATCTTTCTGTATTACCCTTTAAGCAACACTAAGCATTCATACATGGATCCAAGGTAATTAAAGAGTGTTTTTCTGAAACTTTTTAGTAAGGTGGTTTTCCAGCAAATTGCATTCCCAAGATAACGCTGTTTTGTTTTAAATTCATTTCCCTTCTTTAGTATTGGGTTTTGTATGTATGTTTGTTTTTTTAACATGAGAGCTGACTGTTGCTTAAGAAGTTTTCTTATGGCAAAAAAAAAAAAATGTAAATAATTTACTATGATCTACATTTTACCAGGAACTCATTTATTTTTAAGGTTATCTCATATTAATAAGAACTTTTCTGTTTTTGTCCTTTATAATAATACATTAAAGTTGGTAACTGTTATTGGTACTTTTGAAATATTTGTATGCATTTGTTACCTTACACATTTGAAAGAAGCACAAAAAAAGTAGATTTAGTTAACCCAGGGAAACATCCATTTTTTTGTAGCTCCAATTTTATATCACAGTTTTATTTTCTTATGAAATCAAAAAAATGCATTGATACTTATTAATGCAAATTCATTACTTAACATAAATATCAGCATAATCTTAAAGGTCTGAAATGAGAAAGATAATGAATTTTTTAACAGTATACTTCTTAGGCTCTCATTACCAGCTCTAAAAATCTTTTTGGAATAATTCCATATTCATAGTGTGGTTTAGGAACTATGTGTTTCATCACTAACCTAGTAGCCATGAGAACTGTATGTGTCTCTCCCTCCCCAACCTTCCCTCCCCTTCTTTTTGGTAGGCCAGTTAGCAGTATTGTGTTCATAGTCTACTTTCAGAAAGACTTAACGAAAAGAAAGACAGCATGTATACTTGACCAGAAATTAAAAAGGAATTTAGAGAACTTGGACTTACTTAATGCCACCATTAACTTGGGTTTTGCCACCAAATAATGCTGTAAAATTAAATCACTTTTAAACTCTTGGATGAAAGGTGCTATGTAAATGTAAATACAAAGGATTCTTACTAAAATACAACTATTGCACAACAGACTTAATTTAAAACTTATTCTCTAGACTTTGAAACATCTCTCTCCATCATGACTCCCTAGATTCAAGAATCAAATTGATAAGGGCATCATGACAGTCTAGAAGATACTTGCATGTAAAAAATGTAAATTCATTCTTAGGTGGATAAATTGAAAGTAAATATAGAAGTTATGTTTTAGCTAAATACAGTAAGTGGGTAACTTAGATTTATATTAACTAGCATCTAATTTGCACAACTAGGACACATCCCAGGACAATTACTGAAAGTTGGAATTTAATGAGTAGGAACTGGCCCGGTGAGGGTGAATCATACCACAGCTTGACCCCTCCAGAACACTAATGTCCTAAAATAGAGAACCTGTTGACTTAAGCAGCACGTTATTGCTTCACATAGAACATGCTCAGGGGCAGCCTATATAGTACTGGGTCTGATAAGGCTGACCCTGGGAAAGTGCAGTTAGAGACAACCAAGGGGGAACACTTAAGACTGCAAAAGTAGGAATATTCTCAATTATATTCATTACCTTTTTTATACCACTTCAAGAAAAGACTAGATAATAACCTCATGAATATTTTACTTTCTCCAAAAGATTCAGAAGCAAATTTAGTAGGAAGTCACTCCTTTCCCTTAGATAAACTGCTTCTGCCAAACAAAGTAGTATGGCTACCTAGAAACTTACTGGGGCCACTTTCCTAACCTGGGCCTGACATGCTTTTATCTGGCTATCTTCTAAATCAACAGCTAACCCCCCTCCCAAGAAACTGAAGATTTAATATACAGGGTAATAAGCTTCCACAAAGAGCTCCAATAGAGTGCTTCAGATCTGGCCATGTGGAAAGGTTTGGTCCACGTTTTTAAACTGGTGGTTACCAAAGAGTTCATGTAACAGGTTTGTATGTAGCACCTTTCATGCAAGGCATGGTAAGAGCCTATTAAAAAATCACTGTGCATATTACAGAATTGCAGCCACCTCACAAATGAAGTATTACAGCCTGCACTGTCTTAACAGTTTATGTCAGGAAGTGAAAAAGATGCTGTACCAAATCTGGAATTACAATGAGGAGTAATAATGTATGCTAAATGACTTTGTATTTTAAGTTACTTTTATGAGGAAAGTGAGTTTTTGTGTTTTTCTTTTCTGCTACACTTCGTCCTGAGATGTATTTTTTCTTTAAGCCTTGAATGAGTAATACAAAAGGAGCCCATTTTGTGATATAAACCTTGATGTACATGTTGAGATATTTGGACAATGAAAATGCCTTAAAAGGAATGCTTATGGATAAAGTTGCACTTATAACACCCTTTAACAAAACCTGATTTTAAACTTTTTCTTTTCTACTAAGGGTTCTCTTTCAGTGTTTGCCATTGTACTTATAATTGTTATTAAATACCAAATCAAATAATATAAAAGCTGTAACATTTCCTTTAAAAGTAATACTACTGAGGGATTTGGAGTTGAATGGCAGTGATTATTACTTGGTAATACCCATTATCAGCCACAGGAAGCCAGTTTGTAACAAACCATCATTGGTTGGATTTGTGTTTTTAAAAACATTTCATTATTTTTCATTTTAGACTTTATTACTCCTTAAAAAATTAAGTTGGTTTAACATTCACTTAAACTGATCTAAAAATAAAACAGGTGATTTTTATAACAAGTGGTTAATAATCATTTAAAAATTATAACATATAATTTAGCCAAGTATTATCTTTCTTTTCCCTTTGCCCTGGAAAACCTTTTTTCAGACATAACCCATAATCTTGTTTAGATGATTCTAAATCTTTTAGGGATGAGTATTGGAGGTTTCGGAAAAGAATGGAATCTTACCAGTTCTGTCAATCCTCACATAGGTTTAAATACAGTAATATATTGCACAAAGCAGTGTTTCATTTTCATTTATTGACTTTGGGGAGGCAGAATGTTAGAGGCAACCAGTTGTATATTCTGGGGCAGGTTAGTTTTTCTGAGCCTGTTCACTAAAAGATGGGAAGGGCACTATCTACTGTCCTCAGTCTTTGGTTTCTATTCATTAAACCTTTATGTGCAAAGCAGTCTAAAATTTCCTCTTAGAGATGTAGTAAACAGCAGGTAAAAGGTAACATGGCACCTTAGAATAAGGTATCATTTATGGAAATATTTACTAACTCCACATCTCTTAAAGTCACTTTTTTTTTTTTTTTAAGATTTTATTTATTTGACAGAGACACAGCGAGAGAGCGAACACAAGCAGGGGGAGTGGGAGAGGGAAAAGCAGGCTTCCCTCTGAGCAGGGAGCCTAATGCGATGCCAGACTCCATTCCAGGACCCTGGACCATGATCTGAGCTAAAGGCAGACACTTAACTAAGCCACTCAGGTGCCCTTAAAGTCACTCTTTATAGAAATTCTGCCATGAGTAGACTTGTAGTTTCTAATCCTATATACCAAGAAATGACATTTTTACTTATTTTGCCTCTTAGCAACAAATTGGTTACACTGTCACTACCAGGTGGAAGTTACTTTTGAGTGGCCAAACTTAGTAAACTATGGGTACCTCATGACTATTCCATTTGATTTTACCAGAGGCAAATATGAGAATTTTCATGACGATATCTCTAGACTACTTCTGTAATATAGTCTACCTCAGACCTTCAACTAATGAAGGTTTTAATTTAAGCAAAAAAGTGTGTTTCTCACTCCACAATTTTGAACTAGCTTATATAGAACTGACAATACATAATCATGAGTTCTTATACTGTTTCAGATGCCCTAACTTAAGGGGGGTTGAGTAAAATTTAACATACAGGACACAAAAAAATTTTCCAAGTATGTTCACTTTTCTAACCTCTCAGAAAGACTAAACAAATCTTTCCCTAATCCTCATTCCCCAAAGATAACCACTATCAACAATTTAATATATTTCTGTATTCCTTTTTTCTCCATATGTACAATATATGTATAATTTTATATATGCTGTTTTTAAGTTGTGTTTTTCAAGTAAACACCCTAAAGAAAATGTAAGATAGTTAATCTTACTAGCCTTAGTTTTATTGTTAATATACTCTCAATTGTTGAAGGCATTCCTGTAATAAGTAGTGCTCATGGGGGATGGGAGGTGAATACTTTGAACTGACTAAAACTACCTCAATATATCTTTTTAGAAGCAGCTCCTTTTTATAGGGCACCTGGCCAGCTCAGTCAGTAGCACATGTGACCCTGGATCTCAAGGTTGTAAATTTGAACCCTATCTTGGGTGTAGAGATTACTTAAATTAAAAAAAAAAAAAAGGCATCTCCTTTCAGATGAAACATTCCTCCTTAAAATGATTTCATCACCAAATCAAGGTGCTAAATATTATCAATTTTAATGCTTTTTATAAATTACAAGTAAGAAAAACAGCTTTCAGAAATAAATGTATTCTAAGTATCAGCCCAATTAGTTGTTTTTATCAAAATTTAGTATTATGGGTTCATGTCCTGTCTTCTTCACAAATGTGATAAAGTCTTCAGGGCTCAATCCCATGGTTGCAGCATTGGTCATTGGATGAAAGTACACCTTTTCATGTCCACCTTCCAAAAAAGCTGAATCCAGAACAAATTTCACATCTCCATCATCACAGAAGAGTGCCAAAGGTGTGGCACAGCCTTGGCCAACTCTTAGTTTTTCTAGCATGGCTGTTTCATCAGCAAACCGAAGATTTCCACTCCCAACACCTAATTGCTTGGCAAGATCATTTAAATTAATTTGTCTATCATGAAGAACTGTCACCAGCCAATAGCCTTTTTTCTTCTTGTCTTTAAGAAATAAGTTCTTACTGTGTGCTCCTTTCAAATGCTGGACATGAGGCATCATTTCTTCAACTGTAAACACCTGTAAAAAATCAAATGAAAACTTCAAAAATATGCATGTACACATACTCTGCTTGCTGGGTGAAAACAGCAAAGTTAGGGAGTACCCAATGCCATGGATGTCACTGGTCAGGACCCATTCCCAGCTCATTATGAAAAAACACACCCTGCCATTTCAATCCCTCATCTGGAGACCTCTTAGGCCAGTTATCTTTTACAATGTGCTGGCCAAGCACTCCTACTCTTAAAGTGTTTTTGTTTTGTTTTCTTTAAACTTTTGGTACTGAAAATCTATAGCAGCCCAGATTCCTATTCCTTAGCATTCCATTACATCCAAACCATGGAAGAACCTCCACTTTACAAATATATAACCACAATGAGGGTGAGATCACGGGCAGGGAATCAGACCTGGACTAATAACATCAGAAGAACTGGCAATATGCACAGATAAGCAAGGGGGAGAGTAAGTACTATATAGAAGAGAAGAAGGTCAGAGAAAATGATACCGTTTTGATGTTAAATTGGTAAAGTTGAAGATTTTTAACGTATTTGCCTGCCCTTTGAAGATCACCATATTTAACTACAATCATTAGCTATTACCCTCAAGCTATGTCCCTATACTCCTGCACCATTCAAGTTAACACTGGCTCCGTGAAATGTTTGCAAATCCTCACGTCAAAAAACGAAATCCTGGGACGCCTGGGTGGCTCAGTTGGTTGAGCGGCTGCTTTCGGCTCAGGTCATGATCCCAGCGTCCTGGGAATGAGTCCCACATCGGGCTCCTTGCTCAGCGGGGAGCCTGCTTCTCCCTCTGCCTCTGCCTGCCTCTCTGTCTGCCTGTGCTCGCTCTAACAAATAAATAAATAATAAAGTTTAAAAAAAAAACAACGAAATCCTATTCATTCCAAACTTTCTAAGGTTGGTGTCCTGCTATATGCACGATGCCTGGATACATCGATGACACTACAGAGATGGTTTACTGCCTGATATCTACACCATAAAAACACATGGACCCAGCTTTACACACCAGTTTATTTTTTTAAAATATTTTATTTGACAGAGATCACAAGTAGACAGAGAGGCAGGCAGAGAGAGAGGAGGAAGCAGGCTCCCTGCTGAGCAGAGAGCCGGATGCGGGGCTCGATCCCAGGACCCTGAGAACATGACCTGAGCCGAAGGCAGAGGCTTAACCCACTGAGCAACTCAGGCGCCCCCTACACATCAGTTTAACATGCAGAAGTTCTCAAAATGAAATGTGACCAAATAGCTCCAATAAGAAAACGTTAAGTTTTCTCATAGTAACAACACAGTTCCGAAAGGCCTGTGATACTCCTACCGGGTCCCTTTTGCGCTCTGGATCCCGGGAAACGTCCTAGAACCCACATTTCTGGCGCACCTTACCGCAGGGGCCTCTGGTCTTCACCGCCCCGCCCGAGAGCCGCCGCAGCGGATCCCACCCCTCCGGCAGGGCTGTCCCCGCAGAAGCGCCTTACCTCTGGGTGCTCCACAACCTCCGTATGGATGGCCAGGGCGCCTAGCCGCTGCTCCAGCTCTGCCCGCAATTCCTTAGCCGCCATGATGCTGTCGTGGCCAGAAAGAGACTGGGCGGAGACGCGGTGAAATGGGCGTGGCCTCCCTAGCTGGCCAGACGGAGGCTAGGGCGGAAGTACCGGGAGCGGACAGGGCGCCCCAGAAGTCCTGAGCGGCTCTTTCCGGAGGCGGGCCCAAGCAGTCCGCGCGCGCTCTTCCCTCCCTCCTCCTTTTTTTTTTTTTTTTAAGATTTTATTTTGTTTATTTGACAGACAGAGATCACAAGTAGGCAGAGAGAGAGAGAGAGAGGAGGAAGCAGGCTCCCCGCTGAGCAGGAAGCCCGATGTGGGGCTCGATCCCAGGACTCTGGCATCGTGACCTGAGCTGAAGGCAGAGGCTTTAACCCACTGAGCCACCCAGGGACCCCTCCCTCCCTCCTCCTTGACCACCGCCGCCTCGGTGCATGTGGTCTGCAGAGATGTCCTGGCTGGAAGAGCGTAAGGATTTCTTTATCCCGAGATCCACAGGAGGAAGGCACGTGCTTTTTTATAACCTTCCCTAGTCCCCCTTCATGTTCTCTAGGGTCAGCTTAATTTCCATTTAAACAGAATCAGGGGCACCTAAGTTAAGCGTAGGGAGTGTTGGAGAAGGTCGTGGAGAGGATGTGACCACGGGTAATCCCCAGGCGGAGAAGCTCCCCTACCCTTTCCCCTGTCCTTGAAATGTATCTTCTGACCCTGTTCCTGTACCGACAGCCACTTGAAGGACATTCCCTTGACAGCGTAATGTGATACTGCAACCATCAGGACAGTTTTGTAGCTGAAATTCCCGTAAGGCCTCTGCATAAACTCAAGATTCTGGCAGGTGGGTGCAGAGATCGCTGTCTTGTGGCTGCCCAAGACAAGCCTCCTGTTGAGTTCCGTTGCTTATTAAACTTGCTACTAGTCATTATAGAGTGGTCTGCCTTTTCTTCCAGATTCTTCTTGCCTTTACCTTGTCTGGGAAGGGGGGCAGTTTCAGATTTTACCTGAGGAACTTAAGAGATTTTTGAATCAACAGGGAGAGAGGAGGGTGCCAAAATGCCTATTCTTTTACGACTTTTCAATGGAGTTATGCCAGGATCCATGAAACCAGGGACACTCATCTAAGTTTGCTCAAAGTAAAAGAAACAGTTACAACTGTAGCCTATGTAGCAAAGGAAATAAAGCCAAGATATTTATCATGGGGATTAGGCATTGTGGCATTTATTAGATGAAGAATGTTAGATATCCCCATTACTGAGTGAAACAAAGGGCAATTCCAGAACAGGTAAATTGAAAGCCACCCTAGGAAGCTGTAAATATCCCAAACAAGTGAAACAATAGGGAAAAGTGCTTGCTGCAGTCTATGCCTCTTCAACTTATCTTTTGGAACATCTCTATGTGCCAAGCTTTCTGTTTTCAAAGACTTTAAAATCTAGCAGAGGGGACTGAAGCATTCACAGAAGATAAGTCCAAGAAAATGTGACTAGTGCCGCAATAGTGGCATGATGCAGATGCTTTAGGACCCCAGAGGAAGGTGCTAAGACTGGGTTAGTGCACCAAGGAAAGCATTAAGGAAAGATGGCACCAGTTTGAAGAATAAGTAGGACTCTGCCAGGACAAAAAAAGACTCCAGCTGAGGAAACCCCAGGAGTTGAGGGATGGAGGTGAAAAAGCATGGTATGTCTTGGGGCAGTCTGATTTGGTGTGACAGTAGAGCAGAATGAGAGGTCCATCAGCAGAAGACAAGGCTAGAAGTAGGCACAAAGAATTGTACCTGCTACACTAAGGAACGGGAATGTCCCACCATCAAGGGCCATGTTAAATAAATTAGGTGACAACTTCCTAGGGAATTCTGTATTCTCAATAATGCTCTCAATATTTGAAAATACAGGGGAACACAATTCAGTAAATGGAGAAAATGCATTATAGGAGAGGATAGACAACACAGCGCCAATTTTGCTTCAAAATATACATAGCTGTATAACAACGTAACTAAAAAAAACAAAACACCTAATTAGTATATTAGTATTAGCATCTTTCCCTAATCCTACTCCACAAAAACTGGCTTCTAAAGGCCTACGCAAGAGGATTCTTCCCAGGTCGGGAGAAGATGGAAGTTGGTTGCTAGAATAAGAAAGGAGAAAACAGCTGGATCTAGGAGGAAATTGAAGTTTCCTCAGAGTCAGAAAAGAAGGTGAGGATTGGAGTGGGAAGGACGGGAGGGTAGGGAAGAGTCCCTTTCTTGGCACTTTGTCCTGCCAATGGGTAGCAAGATGGGAACCTCCTGTCAGTGGAAGGCAGTCTCCCTGGGGTAGCATTGCCTAAGCAGGTGAGATACAAGTATACCTGAACATCACTGCTCAATGAGGAGCCATGACAGAAAAGACAATAACCCCATAGTCCAGTTCCCTGGCTCTTCCCAAATGTCAGTTTCCTGGATGATTCTATACAGAAGGGAGGAAATCTTAGAGATAGCCTCAGGTTCCTCACAGCTCCAACATTGGGGGGACATGGGCCATATTATGTTCAACTCAAAATATGACTGAAGATCAGCTATGGACTAAAGAGAAAGTGGTGCGCAAAATCAGACAGAGACCTTGCCCTTGTGAAGCAAACAGTATGTTGTAGGAGGAGACAGATATTAATTAGTCAAATAATCACAGAAACAAATGTTAAATTGTGTGGGTAGCAAGTGCTAAGAAGGACACATAAGCAATGCTAGGAAAGTCCATAATAAGAGAATTTCACCTCATCTGAGAGAAGGAGGAGTGGGCCAAGGAAGGCCTCTCTGAGGAAGTAAAGCAATGAAATCTGAAAGATGAGTAGGAATGAAGAGGGCAGAGAGAGGAGAGAAGAGTAAGCCAGGCAGAGGAAACAGCATGACACTGTACAAAGGTGGGAAGAGGCATTGAAAGATGGTCAGTGTTGGGGCGGCTAGGTGGCTAAATCAGTTAAGTGTCTGCCTTAGGCTCAGGTCATGATCCCAGAGTCCTGGGATCAAGTTCCACATCAGGCTCTCCGCTCTGTGGGAAACCTGCTTCTCCCTCTCCCACTCCCTCTGCTTGTGCTCCCTCTCTTGCTGTCTCTCTCTCTGTGTCACAAAGATAAATAAAATCTTTAAAAAAAAAAAAGAGGTCAGTGTGATTGGCATCCAACATGCAAGGGGAGTGGTGTCATGGCTCCAGTTCCCACCCACTAGACTTGGGAACTAAAATTCTCACCTGCTAAAAATAAATTTCTCAAAGTGGTTATCTCTGGCTAATGGAACTTAGCTATAAAAACTTTTGTAAAAATTTTTCTTTGTATTTTCTATCTTCCAAAAATTTCTGTGTTTCTATGTATTTTTATAATGGTGGGGGAATCAATAAGTTATTAAAAATAAAGAGATATAAACCATGTCTCCACAAATAAGACAGATCACATGAGGGTATTTTCAACAAAAACTTCAAAAGGGAAGAAAGTTAAAATGTAAAAAAAATTAATAAGTGAGCAGACTGAATTTAATTACTTCCCAACCAAAATATGAAATGAGTGAAAACACTCAGTTTTCTTGCCTACAGAAATAGTGGTTTTGTACAACAGAAACAAAATGCGACAGTTGATTAAGCAGAGAAGCAGCATGTTTTCCTTTTGCTCACTTTAAAAACTCATTTAAAATTGGATGGTCCTAAGGACTCAGAGGACTCAGTTCTGTTAAGAAAAATTACCCCAAACCTGGAAATAAGTGAAGGGGTTACTGTTTGCTCTTTCAGTGTCCTGCTGGGATTTGTTTAGCATGCACTCCTGGGGAACCTCTGATTCTCTAGGAATGGTCATGATCTTCGACTTGGTATTTTTTATTTATTTAAATATTTAATTATTTAAAATAATTTATTAGTTATTTAAAATATATTTATATTATTTTTTAGTATACAGGTGTTGTACATCTCTGTAAGGGTAGATCTTAGTGTGTGGAAAACTGATAGTAGTATAAATGAGTTTTGTCCCATAGAGGTGTGGATGATTTTGTCCCATAGAAAAGATAAACCCCTTGGGACGCCTGGGTGGCTCAGTTGGTTGAGCGGCTGCCTTCGGCTCAGGTCATGATCCCAGTGTTCTGGGATCGAGTCCCACATCGGGCTCCTTGCTTGGCAGGGAGTCTGCTTCTCCCTCTGCCTCTGCCTGCCTCTCTGTCTGCCTGTGCTCGCTCGCTCTCTCTCTCTAACAAATAAATAAATAAAATCTTAAAAAAAAAAAAAAGAAAAGATAAACCCCAAAGTCACAACTTTCTTGTGGTGTAGGATATTAACCAATTTCCTATCTATGTTAGCAATCTTGTTCAAGCGTTCATTCTTTTAGCCACCGTAAAGACTTGGCACTCCCCAATTCTCTTTGAATGAGGCTTACCATCTTGTGGTTCCCTTGTTAATGAATGAAATACATCTTTAGACACATGATCCCTTTATTTAATATTTTTTTAACTCCTCAAAAATAATACTCTAAGAATGTAACCTTCTTAACTTTGTATTGAAGATATTGATCACCAGAAAGGTTAAGTGTCTTATTCAAAGTCTTCATACTCACTGGGGAAAGAGATCAGACAAGGATGTAGGAATAAGAAATGTAGGTTGGTACGGAGGTAAAAACGTTCTAAGATGAGCAAGGTCAGGGGATCTAATGCATAACAATGTGGTTCTAGTTTATAATGCTGTATTGTCTAACTGAAATTTGCTAAGAGAGGGGAACTCAAATGTTCCCAACAAAAAAATAAATGAATCAGTATAAGTAAATTTGTGAGATGATGGAGGTGTTAATTAACTCAATGGAAGAGGAATACTTTCACAATGTGTATGTATACCAAATAATCACATTGTACACTTTAAACATCTTACAATTTTGTCAGTTATACCTTGGTAAAGCTGGAAAGAATGAAATCAAAGACTTTGCAGCAAAAAGACATTTTTAAAGAGATGTAATTGTGTATGAAGAAATCAGTGAAGTTGAGGAAACTCAAGAGGAAGCCCATAGAAGACCTTTATGTAATTTGGTTGCTAGTGATAAAGAGTGAACTATCTCATTATTGATGAAAATCCATTGCAGACATCTTTGGTGAGTATTGCTATAGCTCTTATTAGAGGTTACTGGAGATTAATATCATGTTCTCCACTAGAAATATACAAAGTTATTACTCTTACTATTTTCCATAAAGCACTTTAATAGAAGTGGTCATATTAATGGAAACAAAGATTTACTACAGATCATGAACTATAGGTTGATACCAAATTAAGTGCAAAAAAATGCTTATATTCGTATGTTCAAAAGGTAATATTTTCTTTTAAGGTTTTATTTATTTATTTGTCAGATAGAGAGAGAGCGAGCGCAGGAGCAAGCACAGGCAGACAGAGTGGCAGGCAGAGGCAGAGGGAGAAGCAGGCTCACTGCCGAACAAGGAGCCCGATGTGGGACTCGATCCCAGGACACTGGGATCATGACCTGAGCCGAAGGCAGCTGCTTAACCAACTGAGCCACCCAGGCGTCCCAAAAGGTAACATTTCTAAGCTGAATAGGACCCTAAAGATCGAGCGCCTGGGTGGCTCAGTGGATTAAAGCCTCTGCCTTCAGCTCGGGTCATGATCTCAGGGTCCTGGGATCGAGCCCCACATTGGTCTCTCTGCCCGGCGGTGAGCCTGCTTCCTCCTCTCTCCCTCTCTGCCTACTTGTGATCTCTGTCAAATAAATAAAATCTTAAAAAAAAAAAAAAAGGACCTTAAAGATCTTCAATTCAGCTTCTTTTTTTTTTTTTTTAAGATTTTATTTATTTGACAGACAGAGATCACAAGTAGGCAGAGAGGCAGGCAGAGAGAGAGGAAAGGAAGCAGGCTCTCCGCTGAGCAGAGATCCTGATGTGGGGCTCGATCCCAGGACCCTGGGATCATGACCTGAGCTGAAGGCAGAGGCTTTAACCCACTGAGCCACCCAGGCGCCCCTTCAATTCAGTTTCTTCAAATATGGAAGTGATTAAGAAATGGCACTGGAATCAAACAGACTTGAATTTAGGTCCCTCTCACCGATCACTAAGGATGTGACCTGGACAAGTTACTTAACTTTCCCAGTGACAATGCAGGCCCTCTGGTTTGTTAAAACTGATGTGCCAAAATAAAACATTCAGTCTTGCAGGACTGAAATAGATGATGACTATAAAGCATTAAGAACAAGCCTTGGGGCACCTGGATGGCTCAGTAGATTAACCCTCTGACTCCTGATTTTGGCTCAGGTCATGATCTCAGGGTCATGGGATTGAACCCTGAGTTGGGCTCCATGTTCAGTAGGGAGTCTGCTTCTCTCTTTCTCTCTTTCTCTGCCCCCCGCCCCTCCCCGCGCTCATGTGTGCTCTCTTTCTCTCTCAAGTAAATAAATAAATCTTAAAAAAAAAAAAAAAAAGAACAGGGGTTCCTGGGTGGCTCAGTTGGTGAAGTATCTGCCTTTTGTTCTGCATGGGGCTCCTTGCTCAGTGGAGATCCTGCTTCTTCCTCTGCCTGCCACTCCCCCTGTTTGTGAGCTCTCTCTCTATCTCTCTCTCTTCCTGACACATAAATAAATAAAATCTTAAAAAATAAAAAGAACAATGCCTCACCCTTAGTACATCAGATGAGAGATACCTATCATATTTATTTAGTTCTAGAGATTTTCCCAAAAGTTAAAATAAATTGACTTTACCAAAATTTGACCCCTAGATTACAAATTTCTCACTGGGAGAGGCTGTCAAATCAGAGTCAAGAAAAAGTTACAGAGCGGAGAGAGTAAGAAGGCCACATCTGGCTCCCGCTCTCACAGCCACTGAAGTACAGTGAGTTCCATAGGGACAGTGCTGCAGGGCAGGTGAGAGCCACATGGGCACTGGGACACTCTGTGCCTCACTGAGGAAAATAATAAAACATAAGCAAAGGCGATCCTAACAAGCTGAGAGGCAAAATGTCATCATACGCATTCTTTGTGCAAACTTGCCATTAGGAGCTCAAGAAGAAGCACCCAAATGCTTTAGTCAATTTCTCAGAGTTTTCTAAGAAGCACTCTGAGAGGTGAAAGAGAAAGGAAAATTTGAAGACGTGGCAAAGGCGGGCAAGACCGGTTGTGAAAGCAAAATGAAAACTTATATCCCCTCTAAAGGGGAAACAAAAAAGAGGTTCAAGAATCCCAATGCACCCATGTTGCCTTCTGTGGCCTTTTTCTCATTTTGTTCTGAGTATCACCCTAAAATCAAAGGAGAACATCCCAGCCTATCCGTTGGTGACCTTGCAAAGAAACTGGGAGGGATGTGGAGTGACGCTGCTGCAGCTGACAAGCAGTTTCACGAAAAGGAGGACACCAGGTTGCAGGAAAAATATGAGAAGGATACACACCGAACTAAAGGGAAAAAAGGGAGTCATCATGGATGAATAAAGCAAGAAAAAGTAGGCAGACAAGGACGACGAGGAAGATAAAGAGGATAAGTTGGTAATAGCGCAGTTTTTTTCTTGTCTATAAAGCATTTAACCCCCCTGTACACAACTCACTCCTTTGAAAGAAAAAAGTTGAAATGTAAGAAGGAAAAAGAAAAAAAGAAACAAAAACTAAATCATTGGCAGACTTCAAATCTGCTACTGTGCCAAGAACAACTGCTATAATAAAATAGTGAATATAATATTTATGTGACTGGGAAGTGATTGGCAATGAAGAGATAAGTGAGGATTATAACTATACTGGATAATTTTAGATTGCCATGATTCAGGTTCTCAAGTCTTTTCTAGTTTAAAAATTCCTGGTTCCATCTCTCAAGCAATTAGACTGCAGGGTTTCTTTGCTTTATGAAGCCAGCAAATGACAGGTGAGACAGAAAACAAAACAGATTTAAATCTTGTCATTCTGATCTGCTTTCCCGCAGGCCTGATCAGTTTCTTCAGATGACACTTGTTTTTATGTGGTTCCTTGTGATGTCCTCCTGCTAGAAGAGCCTCAATGAAATGAATGTAGCTCCTTCTCGCACTGTCTTTCCCGCTTGGCAGCAATTCGCCTTGCCTCTTTCGCAGAAGGCAGTCTAGCCCTAATTATCACCAAGAACTCTAGCTGACCTGGATATTGAAGCGACCTAGCCCATTGGGGGGCTTTCGTCAAGATCTTGAAAGGTAAGATAAATGCTGATAGAGAGGGCTAGTTGAAAAGCAGAACTAATAAAAGTTAAAGCCATTTACTAGAAAGGGAAGAGATGCAATACAGCTGCTTCTGTTTTTCATTTTTTGTTTTTTTTAAAGATTTATTTATTTATTGATTTGATGGAGAGAGATAGTGAGAGCACAAGCAGGGAGAGCAGCAGGCAGAGGGAGAAGAAGGCCCCTGTTGAGCAGGGAGCCTGATGCGGTACTAAATTCCAGGACCTTGGGATCATAACCTGAGCCGAAACTAAGATTCAGATGCTTAACTGACTGAGCCACCCAGGCACCCCGGTTTTGCTTTTGTTTGTTTGGTTTGTTTGTTTGTTTTGTTTTGTTTTACTGTTCTTTCAATTCAAGTATGCTCATTAAGTGTGCTTTTTGGCCTATCATTTAATAGTTCTGAGAAGTGGCTCTCACCAAGAAGATAACAATATGAAACATTACTCATGGTTAAGTTGACTCTTCCTATGTCCAAACATGTTCTGTTTCATGGTTAATATGATTGAACTTTTAGAAGGCCAACAAAGGACATGAGATGAAGTGGGAATAAAACTGCATCCCTCCCTTTCTCAACAATTTAGTCCTAAAGCCATTAGATGTGAGAGTAAGACAGGCATCGACAGATATAGGGCAGGAATGGGGTGTGGGTAGGGGTCTTGTGGCTCTGCATGGGTGTAAATTTAGATTACAGACAAGTTGCAAAGACAGGGGAGAGAGTTCCCAAATGGCATTTGTTCAGTTTCCTCTAATGTTAACATCTTACTCCAGCCAGGGTGTGGAGGATATCTACTTCAAGGGGTAGATCAGCCTGGGGAATCTGAGCTGAAAAAGGTAAGAAGAACATAAGTTCAAGGAGGGGATGGTGGTCAAATTGAAGATTAGTTTCATATAAGGGAATTGCTCAAATAATTAGATATGCCAAGGTTGATGAAAGTCAAGTTTCTCACTGCCAAAAAAGGAAGTTACAAAAGTGGAAAAGGAAAAGACTACAGTGAACTTGTGGTCTTAGAATTGGTGATATTAATAAGAATTCAGGATTTTCAAGGTATAAGGATGGAAATGTGTGCATATGTGTGTCTATATTCCCTAGCTTTGTCCACAGAGAGAGCTTGAGAGAAGTGAAACTCCAGTAACAATGAACACACCTAATACCCAGGGGTTGGATAGTAAATACCATTCTTCCCTGAAAGGAAATAGAACTTCCAGTTTCAGGAATTATTCTAGAGAAAGAACTGATCTGGCATCCAGTGGTGTATACTCAAGAATATTCATTTTGGGGGCGCCTGAGTGGCTCAGTGGGTTAAGCCTCTGCCTTCGGCTCAGGTCATGATCCCAGGGTCATGATTGGGCTCTCTGCTCAGCGGGGAGCCTGCTTCCCCCTCTCTCTGCCTGCCTCTCTGCCTACCTGTAATCTCTCTGTCAAATAAATAAATAAAATCTTAGGAAAAAAAAAGAATATTCATTGTGAGGTGCCTGGCTGTCTCAGTAGACCATGCAATCCTAACCTTGGGGTTTAAGTTCGAGTTCCATGTTGGGTGTAGAGATTACTTAAAATAAAATCTTAAGGGGTGCCTGGGTGGCTCAGTTGGTTAAGCAACTGCTTTCGGCTCAGGTCATGATCTCAGAGCCCTGGGATCGAGTCCAACATCAGGCTCCCAGCTCCATGGGGAGTCTGCTTCTCCCTCTGACCTCCCCTCTCATGCTGTCTCACTCTGTCTCTCTCTCTCAAATAAATAAAATATTTTTTAAAAATCTTTAAAAATAACATTATTCAATGCAATATAGTTTATGAGTTAAATACTGGAAACAACCCATATATGTAGCTATGTAAGTCTGGCACTTACAGACAATGGAATCTTTCACAGTCATTTGAAAAGAAAAATATGGATCTATGTTCATCAGCATGGAGGTTTCCATTATATATTATTATAAAGATAAAAAGCAGCATTTATAGTATGAATCTTATTTATACACAATTGCATGTTTACATGTATCTTTACATAGAGATAAGTGGAATGATGTTCACCAAAATAATAAAAGGGTTATCTCTGGATAGGTGGGATTTAGGATTTGATTCACTTTCTTTTTTAAAAAAAGAAACTTGAAATTTTGGAATAAATTTAGATTATAAGAAAGTTACAAAGACAGTGGAGAATTTCCAAAC
>RCUC01123513.1:0-10176 GCA_003697995.1 Taxidea taxus jeffersonii
GACCATATACTATTCTAAATACAGTAGAAGTTATGTCCCGGATGTTGTATGCATTTTCAAAAAGGAAGAAGTGTTTGGACAGAAGCACAGAGATGAGAAACAGTCATGCAGAAAGTACCATCAGAATTTCGACAGTGTCAGGAGTACACAGTAAGACCCAGAAGGAAGGCAGAAAGTCAGGGGCAGGAGGCGTAGACCAGCCCCTAAAGGCCCTGAAACCCAAACTTTCTTCATAGGCAGGTATATCATAAAGCTGTGTCCATCAATTCCTGCCCTGCTCCTACCCCACCCTTAGTTGTATGCTGTCGAAAATCAGCTGCCTTTTGGCACGGAGTATTACATTTGTCCTTTTTTCACGGCATTTTTGAGTTGGCTCTATCACAGAGTTGACTTTTTCAGGAATGGCTCTGATAACACATATTCCCTGGAAAAAAAAATTGACACGCATTTGACAATGTCTGCCAGTTGCTTTTGCACTGGAGAACAACTTGGCTACAAATAATACCGCAGTTTCACACCTTCTTTCTTTCAATATCTGCAGGATACTACTCTGCTATTTTCAAGCAATAGATTTTGCTTTATGGAATGGTGAAGACAGCTTAATGTTAAGCCCTTACAAGTGACTCTTAGGATACCTGAAGAATTTTGTCTATTGTATTCTTTAAGATTTATCTGTGTGTGTGTGTGTGTGTGTGCGTGCGCGCGTGTGTGCGTGTACTTGAAGGTTATGAATTTCTGTAAGTTGTCATCTCTCATTTTTTTTCTGAAAAAAAATGTGTACCCTTTCATTTGTGGGTTCAGTCCTTTCTGTACTCTGGGAATATTTTTTTTTTAATTTAAGCTTTATTTAAACATATAATGTAACCCCACCACCCTCTCCCAACCCCTCTCCCCCCCACCCCGCTCAGTTTGTTTTATGACATTAAGAGTCTCTTTTGGTTTGTCTCCCTCCCGATCCCATCTTGTTTCATTTTTACTTTTCCTACCACCTTAACTCCCACCCCCGTTGCAAATCTTTTAAAAAATAGGGGTGCCTGGGTTCCTCAGTGTGTTAAAGCCTCTGCCTTTGGCTCAGGTCATGATCCCAGGGTCCTGTTACTCTGGGTTGGTTTAAAGGGGATAGTGATGTGCCAAGGACATTTGTTTGTCTTGATCTCATGTGACCTACACAAAAATTGGTTGTCAAAACATGTCATCTTTCACCAAAGTTGTAGTCACGGTGGTACAGAAAGGTGGCAAAAATTCCTGAGTAGAGGAATGGAGTATATCCTCACTTCTATCTGTGTGTACGCATGCATGTGTGTATGTCTGTGTGTATGTATGTGTACTTGTGCATATGCATGTGTAGGTATGCATATAGGTATGTGTGTACACATGTGTATTATATAAATATGTAGGTATGTATTTACATACCTACATATATAAAATTTCGTATTTTCTCCATAAAACCCAGGGCAATAGGTAGCTGATTGTTACCATTTTAGAGATGGGAAAGCCCAAGGGCAAAAAAATTAAGAGATCTTCCTATGTTTGCTTCAGTTCACTTTATATTTTATTTAGAATACATACCAACGCCATTACTTCCAAAGAGTGATTTGCAATCACATCAGTACCAAATGTGGAAAGTGAAGGCATCTCACAGACTAGTCTGGGGTCCCTACTCCAAGTTGCTCAGAAGGGGGAAGAGTAATGTGGTTACAGAGTTCTGTGTTTAAATCCTGACCTTGCTACTTATGTACCTATACCCTTGTGAAAGCCAGACGATCTTCCTAAGGCTCAATTTTTTCATCTGCCAAATGGGATCCAATAGGAGCCGATGGGAGGCTTCAACCAAGATACTGGACCCACAGCATGGGGCGCCATGCATGATAGAACCCGTGTCTGAGCTAGCGGTGAGGTTCCTCCATAGATGTACAGTTCAGCCTCTGTTTTGTCTGATCCTGTGTCTATTATTATTTTGGGGGAAAGCAAAATGGCCCTTCTTACCCAAATACACCTAAGGCTACCAGGAACTAATATTCTGGCATATTTTTCTTTTTTTAAGAGAGAGGTCTGCCTTCCATAGGAGTAAAGAAAGAAATCTGCAAACTCATTCGCAGAGAGAGAAAAGCCTTGCTATGAACTGTGGTGTTTCTGCACGTCATCATCTCCCTCCCCAACCTGCAGGGATGGGGCAATGTTCACTCCTTGGAGATGGCAGGGTTACAAGAACGTGCAGTTCAAACCCTGCAGTTTGCAAAGGATGAATGTTACTTTGGGGCCTGGGAAACTTCAAAATAATGTGATTGCCTTCTGGGTTTTGTCTCATTAGGTAAACGCAAAAAAGTTCTAGTTGCTGTTTTGAACCAATACACAGCTTGGGTCTTAATTAAAACAAGAACCAGGCTCATGAACAGGGGTGGGGGGATCATGAGATAGAAAGCATGGACTACGTCATAGGGCTACAGCTAGAGAATAAGAAGAGCAATTGTGAACTTGGGCATCTTTTGGGTGAACATCTTTTCCAAATATACTGGGCATTTTCCTCCCTACTCTTGCCACTCAACCAGGGAAGAGGCGTTAAGGGCTGTGAGAGATGGAGGTTATGGAATCCTAAAACTGAAGACATGCTTATGAGGGACTGACTAGGTTCTTTTTACGCCAGTGAATTAACAAGTTGAACACATCTTCACTTTTAAATGTCAGCCTCTGAATAGCTTCCGTTTGGCTCCTAAAGCAGTTGTAACATTTACTGCTGTTGGTTTACCTAAAGAGGCTGAGGATAATAATTTCAACATTAAAGAGGTCACCACTGCTTTCCCTAAGAAGTTGTTATCTAAGAACAATACAATTCTGGCACATTTAAGGAACTCAACCTGGATCCGATGAAACTATTATAAAATAGTCTGCCATGTTCCAGAGGCTGCCATATTGGAGCTTCTTTCATTTCATGGGGTCTAAAAAAAAATACCAAAAACAGATGGCAGCACTCAGTACTACTGACATGTTAGGTCAGGGAGTTCTTTGTTGTAGGGGAATTTCCTGTGCATTTTAGGTCGTTCAGAAGCATCCTTGGTGTCTACCCACTAGATGCCAGTGGGACCCCTCCCCAACCAGGACAACCAAAAATGGCTCCAGGCATTGCCAAATGATTCCCTGGGGTGTAGGTGAAATCAACCCCGACAAGGACCATTGCAGTAGACTATATTCACCAAGAGAGTCAGTCAAGTATTGTGCCCAGAGCAGGTATTCCAGAGACAGAGTGCTCTCAACGAGCTGGGTGGTCTTGGACAAGATGGGTAACACCTCCATGATTTGGTTTTCTCTTCTGTAAAACAAAAATCATGATGAATTCCTGCCTCACAGGATTGTTGTGAGGATTAAACAAGATAATGCATCTGCCCACGTGAACACTCGGGAAACGTGCGCCATTACTGTTTCAACCATTCTACGAGCTGCCATTTTTTTTCCCTTCTGGTTTCAGTGTAAAGGCAGGTTAAAGAGCCTTTAAAAGGGTCTATTTAAAAGCGGAGGAGAAGGCTTGAGTGCAGCAACACAGTTACAGATGGGCGATCTTTATTTATGTTTCTGAATGGTCAAGTTGTAGAAGCTCAACTCTTACACAACCTGTATCCCCGATTTGCTCAATAGTGCCAACTATTACCTAACGTGCTTTATTATCTTTCAAGTAGAGATCTCTAATTCATCAAAATTATAGGCTGCTGCCAGATGAGTCTTCTGTAAGTACAAACGCTCTATTGTATTAAAAAAACAAACAAAAAAAAAAAACCAAAAAAACCCCAAAGCAGTCCTGACATGATGCCTGGTTTTTTCCCCTTGAGTTCTTTCTTCACCATTGGTCATATAAATATTATTGTTACTATTCACTGAAATAATAATGCAAGCTACTTTTTTTTTTTTTTACTTTATTTAAGCTTTATTTAAACATATGATGTAACCCCACCACCCTCACCCAACCCCTCTTCCCCCCCACCCCCCTCAGTTTGTTTTATGATATTAAGAGTCTCTTTTGGTTTTTCTCCCTCCCGATCCCATCTTCTTTCATTTTTACTTTTCCTACCACCTTAACTCCCACCCCCGTTGCATCTCCACTTCCTCATATCAGGGAGATCATGTGGTAGTTGTCTTTCTCCAGTTGACTTATTTCGCTAAGCATAATACGCTCTAGTTCCATCCATGTCGTCGCAAATGGTAAGATTTCATTTCTTTTGATGGCTGCATAGTATTCCATCGTATATATATACCACATCTTCTTTATCCATTCATCTGTTGATGGACATCTAGGTTCTTTCCATAACTTGGCTATTGTGGACATTGCTGCTATAAACATTCGGGTACACGTGCCCCTTTGGATCACTACGTTTGTATCATTAGGGTAAATACCCAGTAGTGCAATTGCTGGGTCATAAGGTAGCTCTATTTTCAATTTTTTGAGGAACCTCCATGCTGTTTTCCAGAGTGGTTGCACCAGCTTGCATTCCCACCAACAGTGTAGGAGGGTTCCCCTTTCTCCACATCCTCGCCAGCATCTGTCATTTCCTGACTTGTTCATTTTAGCCATTCTGACTGGTGTGAGGTGGTATCTCATTGTGGTTTTGATTTGTATTTCCCTGATGCCCAGTGATGTGGAGCACTTTTTCCTGTGTCTGTTGGCCATCTGGATGTCTTCTTGGCAGAAATGTCTGTTCATGTCCTCTGCCCATTTCTTGATTGGATTATTTGTTCTTTGGGTGTTGAGTTTGCTAAGCTCTTTATAGATTTTGGATACTAGCCCTTTATCTGATATGTCGTTTGCAAATATCTGCTCCCACTCTGTCAGTTGTCTTTTGGTTTTGTTGACTGTTTCCTTTGCTGTGCAAAAGCTTTTGATCTTGATGAAGTCCCAATAGTTCACTTTTCCCCTTGCTTCCCTTGCCTTTGGCATTGTTCCTAGGAAGAAGTTGCTGCGGTTGAGGTCGAAGAGGTTGCTGCCTGTGTTCTCCTCAAGGATTTTGATGGATTCCTTTCTCACGGTGACAAGGTCCTTCAACCATTTTGAGTCTATTTTCATGTGTGGTGTAAGGAAATGGTCCAATTTCATTTTTCTGCATGTGGCTGTCCAATTTTCCAACACCATTTGTTGAAGAGGCTGTCTTTTTTCCATTGGATGTTCTTTCCTGCTTTGTCGAAGATTAGTTGACCATAGAGTTGAGGGTCTATTTCTGGGCTCTCTATTCTGATCCATTGATCTATGTGTCTGTTTTTGTGCCAGTACCATACTGTCTTAATGATGACAGCTTTGTAGTAGTGCTTGAAGTCTGGAATTGTGATGCCACCAACTTTGGCTTTCTTTTTCAATATTCCTTTGGCTATTCGAGGTCTTTTCTGGTTCCATATAAATTTTAGGATTATTTGTTCCATTTCTTTAAAAAAATTGGATGGGATTTTGATAGGCATTGCATTAAATGTGTAGATATCTTTAGGTAGCATAGACATTTTCACAATATTTATTCTTCCAATCCATGAGCATGGAACATTTTTCCATTTCTTTGTGTCTTCCTCAGTTTCTTTCATGAGTACTTTATAGTTCTCTGAGTATAGATTCTTTGCCTCTTTGGTTAGGTTTATTCCTAGGTATCTTATGGTTTTGGGTGTAATTGTAAATGGGATTGACTCCTTAATTTCTCTTTCTTCTGTCTTGTTGTTGGTGTAAAGAAATGCAACTGATTTCTGTGCATTGATTTTATATCCTGACACTTTACTGAATTCCTGTACAAGCTCTAGCAGTTTTGGAGTGGAGCCTTTTGGGTTTTCCACATATAGTATCATATCATCTGCAAAGAGCGATAGTTTGAGTTCTTCTTTGCCGATTTGGATGCCTTTAATTTCTTTTTGTTGTCTGATTGCTGAGGCTAGGACTTCTAGTACTATGTTGAATAGCAGTGGTGATAGCGGACATCCCTGCCGTGTTCCTGACCTTAACGGAAAAGCTCTCAGTTTTTCTCCATTGAGAATGATACTTGCCGTGGGTTTTTCATAGATGGCTTTGATAATATTGAGGTATGTGCCTTCTATCCCTACACTTTGAAGAGTTTTGATTAGGAAGGGATGTTGCACTTTATCAATGTACTCTGGGAATATTTTGCTGGATTATATCTTGGGTAATTGTCTGGTTTATTTGTTAACCTCTTTATTGTTAAGTATCATCATCTGGCCTTTTTTTTAATTCATTGTCTTCTAATTAATTATATATTTATCTCTTCCCTTTACACTTCTATTAAATCAATATGCCAGGTTTTTTTTTTTTTTTTCATTTCAAAACCTTTCTTTCTGGTTCTAATTTGTTTACTTCTCCTGTTTTGACCTTGTTTAGAATTTTTATTTTTTCCTTCATCTTTAAATTCCCCACTTTTGTATCTTTGCATTGACTTTTCTTCTTGTCCTGGAGCTCTTGTTTTGTTGAATCTAGTTGCTTAAATTCTGTAGCATGAAGACTTCTCATGTAATTATTCTTCTATTCCTTGGGTTGTGTTTAATTTCAAACTGGGGGTGGTTGCTTTATTTTGTCCTGTTTTTGTTTTACTCAATGTGTTTATACAGTGACTGTGCCTTTTGTCTGCCTCTATCACTCTTGTTTAATTTGGTATTTATATTCTTACCTCGCCATATTTTACTATAGGGGGGAATTTACTCTGAAATGTCTTGCTGTGGTAGCTTAAATATTCACTCACCCTGGCCCTGGAAGAAGATGTCCACTCCCTAGTCCCTACAGCCTTTGAATATGTTACTTTAAGTGTCAAAAGAGCCTTCAGGAAGGGAGCAAGTTAAGGATTTTGAAGAGGAGAGATTATTTCTGGATTACCTGTATGGCACTGGTATAATTGAAAGAATCCTTAGAAGGGGGTAGGGATAGGAGAATGATAGACAAGAGAAGCAGTGGAAGCAGATGCAATGGAAGCAGATGTTAAAGTGATGTGTTTTATAGATGAGGGGTGGGACCTAGAGCCAAGGAATGTAGGCAGCCTCTGAAGCCTAGAAAAGAAAAGAGAACCGATTCTCCTCTAGAGTCTCTTGACTGAACCAATCTTGCTAACACCTTGATTTCAGATTCTGAGACCCATATGGGACTTCTGACTTCTAGAACTGTAAGAATAAATTTGTATTTTAAGCCACTGAATTTGTTTTACTTTACTATAGCAGAAATAGGACAGGAATACAGTAAAGGATCTTTAGGACAATTCTTTCTTTTAGATCTGGACATCATCTGAACCATTTTACTTGTGGGTGAAATTATTCTTTTTTTTTTTTTCCTTCCTAAGAGTATTGACTATTAAGTTCATAATTCTCCTTAGTCACTAGCCTGGTCAAGGAAGCATTTGTGATTGATTATATGTTCTTTTTATCTCTTTTTGTCAATTCCTTCTTGACACCCTGCTCTGTGGGCATGTGTTTTAAGGGGTATGACTTCTCTCCTTAGGAATGAATTCTGTCATATGTACCTCCCATACTTTGTTTGCCCATTACTCTTGAGTTAGAAACTAAATTGAACTAAAATTACTGCTCCTTGCTAGTATAAATAATGGTATAGGCATAACTCTTGTAACAATCCCTTTATGGAATGAGATTATGGGTCATAGGTTAGAGGCTTATTTAATTTTGTAATAAGTTGACTAATTGTTCTTCCACATGGCTACATAAAACATTTTAGATCATGAAGATTTCTTTTTATTTAAAACCTGTATCCTTATAATACTTTGTATAGTTTGACCTAATTTTTACCAATGTGGTACATGTAAAATAGTATCTAATTTTTGTTTTCATTTTTTTCTGATAGCTAACAAGGCTGAAAGTTTCTGGGTGATTGTGCCTGCCATTCAGTGGCTCTAAAAGGCTGAGTCCCTAGTTAGTGAGGGGTATGTACAGAGGCAGCTCCTACTAGGGCCAAAGGAGACTGAAGGAGGCTATAGATCTTGACCTATTCCTAGTACAGTTGATAAGGTGGCAGTAAATGCAGATTGTCCCTAAGGGAGGGGGTGTATGCAATGGTGGATGGGAGGTGGGATGGAGCCCAGACCTGTACCATGTTCAAACCCTGCACAGCGCCTAGCTGTTTCCAGACGACAGAGACTGGGACCTGGAACAGAAGCCTAGAGAGTGAGACCTTCAGGCTTGACAAGAACAGGACTCATTATGAGAGCCAGGGAATATATCCAGGGGCTTTCTCTTTCCCCAAACCTCTGAGAAAATAACTAGGAAAAGAGTAGCAAAAGAGACAGTGGCATATTGTAAAAATACATGAGACTATTCCCAGTAGTGGGGGAAATTCAGTGTATTTTTAGGGTTCTATAGAAATACGTCCTCAAATTCACACCTACACAACAATATATACTTCAGCTGTAACTGTCTCACATAAGTTACATAGTATTACTAATAACATCTAACAGTAACTGTTTTCTATCATTCAGGCATGGCTCTAAGCCTAGTTCTCTCAGGTACTGCCTTATCTTCTCTGTGGTGAGATTTAGTAATGTGGTTACTGTAGACACAAATGAATGTTCTTTGTTTAATCCAAATCATCTATTCTCTTGTTTTGATATCAGTGCAAGATATACAAATTAAAGTTGAGGATAGTTTCCACTGGATGACAAAATTGCTCTAGTCTGTTGGTTGTGACAGTCCTTGAGTCCTGTGAGTACCAGCTGGGCCCCTGGAGTGCACTGATGTAATCTCTAGGTCATAGAATAGTGATGCTGACTTGCATCATAATAGCCCTTGATGGTATACTGAGCGCTGGTCAGGACAGTGGTCTAGTGAGAAAGTAGTTTCTCAAGTGGTTTGTTGTTCTTGATTGTACTGGTTTGATTCTTTGTTATCATCAGCTGACTTTTTGAGAGCAGAGTTTCAGGGAGAAAGGTACTGTTTGGAGTCCCTCTCTAAAGAGGTGAATCATGAAGCAGAAACAAAAAAGGAAACATCTGGAAAGCCCATCGTCCCCCCCAAATGCCAAAAAGTCAAGAGGTATGTGTTAAGCATATTCTCTGAGCATAAGGTAACAAGGAATTGCCTCTAAAGAAAGAGGAAGAGAAGATTCATAGCTGCAGTAAGGGAGAGGAAGAGGGAAGAGGGGGAGGGATGTGTATATGCCGGTCTTTCTGAGGACTCAGGTGGTCTGAGAGTAGAGAAAGTTCAAACCCTTGTCTCTGAAGCTAAGGACCTGTGCTATCTATACATGTCACCCTGGGCTACTGTATCATACGGTGGTTGATGAGCACAAGTTTTATTGAAAATTGTGTTTTCCTTTATGTTATTTCTGCCTAAGGGCATTGGTTAAGTATATGATGTTATTAAAAGTTTTCTAGTAGTACTTTCTCCTGTTAATGAGGAAGAAAATGTGACTCATGGAAGTGAGGAATAACTTTTAAAAAGCACTTAAAACTGCTTGTACAGGGATGAGAGTATAAGGTGAGAATTTACTTACTCAGAAGCAAAAAAGAATTGTTTTGTCTCAGACAATGAGAAAGTGAGTGTGGGGCTCCTACGTGAATTGCAAGGAATGGGCAGAACACACGCACACCACTGTTTAACGATAACAGTTAAGTTGAGGAGGTAGTTTGTTTCTTTCTGAAAAAAAGGAAAATTGAAAGAGTTCTGGTTACTATGGAGATTAAAAGTAAACAGGTAACTGCTGTGAGTCAGAACCATTGTTCAGTGGTGGGAGGGGGACAGATTAGAGCTAACCCCAAAGTTCCAGTGGTGTTTCCTACTCCAGGTGGATAACTTGGTATTTCCAACAATGTTTGGGGTTTTTGGGAAGTGAGGTTGTCTGCAATTCACCTTCAGTAAAATTAGTGCATGTTGAGAATTGTTACTGAGTGTAAAGTAGGAGACCAGTAAACATGTACTCACAACCATGTGTTCACATAGACACACGTATAGAACATTAATACACCAGGAAAAGGTAATTATTATCAAATATAATTGTGCATTTACTCTGTACCAGGTCCAATTATTTGCCTCTCAAAAACACATTATATCCCTGCTTCATTAGCCAGAATAGATCTGGTCTTTGAGGCTAACACATAAATAAATCTATTTCTTGCTTATGTAACAATTCAGAGTATAGTAGGGCAAATATCCTGGGGTGATGGAGACTTTGTTGTCATTAACAGGAGCTTTCAAATAGACGCTGGGTGATCA